>JAVIWB010000096.1:0-134109 GCA_031893035.1 Dermolepida albohirtum | reverse complement strand
TTAATTATATGACGTTTTTATATCTCAATAAATATGTTTAGTAATTGAAGTAGGTGTTCTTATTTATTATAATATTATCATATTGGAAAAATAAATTAATAAAAAATTAAATGATATTTGCGGAAAGCGAGTCAAGATCATGAAATTTTTTTCCTTGGGCGGTCTACGCGAAAAGGTAAAGAAAAGGAAGGAAAAAAGAATAACGAGAAAAGGGAAATATAGGAAAAAAAGAAAGGGAAGAAGAGAAAGGAGGAATTGAAGTTTGTAGGAGTGTTGTGAATTTGTGGTTACGCCTTTAGGACCGCCTAGTTCCGTCTCCAAAAAGTGGGCATTTCGGTTTTGTCACAAAGAAGAACACGCCCAGGGGCGGGGCGTGGGTCACCTTCTTACGCCGCTAGAACGCAAAACTACGAAAGGTCACGTTCCCATACTAGGTCGACGACTGCTTATGTAAATTCACCAATAACATCTCAGCTTTTGCGGATTCAAAGAAATTAGGGTCGGCTAAAGTTATTGTCGGAAATATTCCATGACGATATCGATATCTTCAGTAATGTCAATTATTAAGAAATTGAGGCTTTTACAATAATTACTGTGAAAGGATGCAATATTTGTCGAAGTTTAAATAGAGAATATGAGAAAATTTGATCGCGGGCCATTATCTAACAAGCATCTCATCTTTATTGGTTTGTTTTGTGCATTGAAAATATATATGATTGTTGTCGATAATAAATTAAAAATATATGCATTGTAATAATAAGTTGTTGTATTTATTTAAATAAATACCTGATCTTGAATCAACTTTCAAATCTATGAGAAGTAATGAGTTATGTTTTTATGGCATTTTTGTAATGTCTTGAAAAAACAATCATAACTACTGTGACCCTTCCTTAAACAATAGGCGCAAAAATGTAAACGTTTTGCTCCTGAAAGACGTTTTGTAATATTTAGTTTGTTACGCTCCGCATATATAATAATTTTTTATATCATGTTTTTTAAATTAATTTATTTTAATTTAAAAATAATTTGATTTTGAATTATTATTTATTACTCTCTATCTTGACATTATTTGTTCCTTATACAGACATTCGGATGCGAGATCTTTTGTATTCGTCACGTACGGTCAGGCTGTAATAAAACAAACCCTCGTTTTCTAGGAAGCCGAGTATTGGTATTTTTCCATTGAAGCACATTTAATATTTATTCCGTATATTGATATCTAAATGCAATAGAGATTCAAATATTAATCCTTCTATTTTTCACACAGAATAGACGTCTATTATTCTGTCTAGATATCTATCTGCTAGGTGCTTATATTGAAATTAATATCACAATTTTAATTTACGCCTATATCTTTAGTGTGCCAATTTCTAGCGTGCCTATTCTCTTTTCCAATTGGTTAATTCAAACATAACCAGTATTCTACACTACAGCTACGGGGTGTCTTAAAAGCCGCCCCGCGTAAGAAACAGAGACTTCTTCTCCAGCCATCACTAAGTCCACACGCATCACTTCCGCGAAGTTGGTACCGTTAAGTTTCTAACGCAGTGTCCACGTGTTTATTTTGTGACAGTGAAATACACAGAACATCCTGACCCAGAATATACACACACAGACCGCAAGTACTTTACGTATCGTCCGATACATATTTTAATCTAACCCTTTTTTATATTTCTTAAACAGCTTTATATCTCTAGATTTACTTTTATTACAGCTTTGCCATTACGCTTGTCTCGTTTTATTTGTTGCTCTCGATCTTATTAATTATCTTTATTTAATATACTCAAGCTTTAAGAATTAATTAGTGAATAAAATTTTAAGGGCAATCCTGTTGTTTTATTTCAACTAATAATCTTTCTTTCACCTTGGCACACGTCCTGGACTTTTGATGCTCATTGTACACAATTGCTAATTATTAACTCCTTACATTACATTACCTTATTCTTTATTTGCATTTATTACAGCGCTTCAGCTAGCTGGACACGCGCTCGTAATAAGTTTATTAACCATCACTCACGTGTAAATAAATATATATTCTCTATTAAGTAATATCTCGACTATTATTTAGTTGTATTAATTAAGGGAACATTTAACTCTTAACACTAACAAAACATACAGTAAACAGAAGGAGGTAATAAATTCTAAGAATTTTTTGCAATAGAATATGTAATGAGATTCCTTACAATAAGGAGATGTGTTTGTAATTGTATGAGATTGTGCTTTAAATTATATTTTTTGTTGACTTGTTTGTTATCTAATGATTCCAACAATCGACACCTTTTTGTTAAAAATTCAATAAAATCGTTTATTGGATCATTTGTTTGTATTTCCAATTCCCGCTTAGAATTTGAATCTAGTTTGCTTATTTATAAATAAATGAGAATAATATCCCATTGATCAACAGGTAATGTCAAATTTTTGAGACCATAAAAATGTTTTTCAAAATTATCCATAAAAAAATAAGCCGTTGCTATATTATTATCAACACCTGGTAACTCGAAAATGGCCTTTACATGAGATTACATAATCACTTTTTATTTTTATAACGTTTTCTTAATAATTCCTACACTGTATTGTCATTTATTTCGGATACCTCTAATTATTGTATAACTTGAACTGCTTCGCCCTTAAGTGCTGCCCATAAACACTGATGTTTTGAATGAAATTTAAATTTTGATTATAAATTAAAATGTTAACGTATCAAAAACTGTACCAAGTTTCATAGCATCCCGTAAATTTTGGCAAATTAATTTGTGGCAAAACCACATCTTGCAAATAGCAGCAGCCTTCGTTAGAGATAGTCGATATCGATGGCCGAGATGGATCCATCATTATAATCTAAACATAAAATCTGTATAATCTAGATATATAAAATTTTAATAACACATTTTTACCTTCTAGTACTATATGTATGAATACTGTCGGATAAATACAAATAAAAAATAAATTATCACATGACCCGATCTGATATTTGTAGTACGGTCAATTTACATTTGCGTCTGTTTTTAATAATACAGGGTATCTGCAAAATGCTTGGACATGGCTTAACCACAAACTCCTTGCATCAAAATAAGATGAATTAACCAAACTTACCTATATCCAAAATCGCATCGTTACGCCGGTATTCAGCTTTAAAGTTTTTCGAAAAAAACAAAAAAATTCTTATTAAAACATAACACTTTGATCGATTTTAATTATTTTTGGTACAACATTTCAAGTAAGTGTAAGTCGTGTTTTGAGATGATTTGGGTCTTTATAAGTAGACCGCAAGTGTATGAAACATCGATGACGTGGCACATTTCTGCCTGTAACTTTTTGATATGAAGGTTAAGAGCTTTAATTTTTTTTTACCCGAGAAGATACATTTGTTAGTGAAATTTTTTGTATCTTTGTAATTTTTGATATCTGTTACAGTTTAGTCACAAAAAATAATATCCGACTCAAACGTAATCTGCTTTCCTGGCAACACGCATAATCTGGTTGGCTTATTATTTAGTAAAAACGATTACCTTTAGTTTTCTACAGCTGTCATAAAAGAAATGATAGTGTGCGTTTTGTGATCTTTGATTACGGTTTCTTTATTGAGTGTTTTTGACTATTGTCATTTTGATTGTGTAATTGTGGTTGTATCTTCGATGGATAATAATGGCTTTCTCTTTCGCTGAACAAACTGATATGTTGCTGGTTCTCGGGTTTTGTGAAGGAAATTGTCGGAGGAGTGTGACAGTATACCAGCAAAAATATCCTAATCGTCGTATACCAAATCGACAAACATTTGCAAACATTGAGAGGCGTCTTCGGGAAACTGGGAGATTTCAACCAACGACTGCTGATCGTGGACGCCCTCGTGTAGTTCAAAACCCTGACTTGGAAGAAGTTCTAGACAGAATAGGAGCTCATCCACAAAAAAGTACTCGTGGCTTGTCTCGTGAATTAGGAGTCTCAAAAGATGTTGTTCATAAAATTTTTAAAGACCAACTCCTGTATCCATATCATTTGCAAGTAGTACAAGAACTTTTACCAGCAGACCCCGATGCGCGTCTCACATTTTGCTGATTTATTCACAGAAAAAGGGCTAGAGATATTTATTTTCACAACAAAATTCTCTTCACCGACGAAGCATGCTTCACAAGGAGAGATGTTACAAATTTACACAACGAACACGTGTATGCAGATCAAAATCCACATGCTTTTAAACAAGGCCGCTTTCAGCAGGAGTTCCGAATTAATGTATGGGCAGGTATAATCGGCAATAACATCATAGGTCCTGTCGTTTTACCTAATCGACTAAATGGAGTGAATTACTTAGATTTCTTACAAAATACTTTGCCAGGCTTATTGTAGGACTTACCACTAGATCTAAGACGTGACATGTGGTTTCTACATGATGGAGCACCACCTCATTTTACGTTGAATGTTAGGAATCATCTTCATGCACAGTTTCCTAATAAATGGATCGGCCGAGGAAACGACGCACCTGTAAAATGGCCCCCTCGCTCGCCAGATTTGAATATCTGTGATTCGTTTTTATGGGGAACACTCAAGAGCATCGTGTATTCTACTGCTATAAACACGGAGAATGAGCTTTGGGCTAGGATACAAAACGCCACTCAATCAATTAGAAATAATGAAGAAAGTTTGCAAAGAGTGCAATTCAATTACTTGCGCAGAATCGCTCTCTGTATTCAACAAAATGGCGGACATATCGAACATTTGTAGTAATTTAGTTTTTGTTTATTTGCCGTTAATAAATTTTTGCAAAAAAATTTTTATTCGCCACTTATTTTACTAAATAATAAGCCAACCAGATTATGCGTGTTGCCAGGAAAGCAGATTACGTTCGAGTCGGATATTATTTTTGTGACTAAACTGTAACAGATATCAAAAATTACAAAGATATAAAAAATGTCACTAAGAAATGTATCTTCTCGGGTAAAAAAAATTAAAGCTCTTAACCTTCATATCAAAAAGTTACAGGCAGAAATGTGCCACGTCATCGATGTTTCATACACTTGCGGTCTACTTATAAAGATCCAAATCATCTCAAAACATGACTTACACTTACTTGAAATGTTGTACCACAAATAATTAAAATGGATCAAAGTGTTATGTTTTAATAAGAATTTTTTTGTTTTTTTCGAAAAACTTTAAAGCTGAATACCGGCGTAACGATGCGATTTTGAATATAGGTAAGTTTGGTTAAATCATCTTATTTTGATGCAAGGAGTTTGTGGTTAAGCCATGTCCAAGCATTTTGCAGATACCCTGTATATACCTCTTTGTCTATGTTCGAAACAAAGATCCGAGTTGATGACATGAGAATTTGAAAGAATATATTGTTTAATTGCAGAAATGGTTTATTTGTAAATATTCATGTGTGTTTCTTGATTATGGCCATCTTCTTAACGATGCGACTTCGACACTATCCTCACATTGACTCTCCCTTTCTTGGATTCCCATTACTTCGCGTCCCACGTACATGTAAAGAATTGTTCATTTATAGAGTATTCATTTATTACTAAGCTTGTCATTTGTACCGGCGCGACAGGTCAGGATCCGCTATATGAAATACGTATGTGCTCCTGTGGCTAGATAAATATATAGACAAATACGAGCCAAAGAAGCAAATATTTTCTCAAGCAATGCATATGCATATCATTGTGTTATTAGTTTTACGTTTTATATAAATATATAATTTAGTATGTCGAAAGCGCGGAAGGGAAAAAGGGACCATTGGTTGGCACGGTAAAAAAATATATCGGTGAATTTCCTGATTTATTGTATAATGGCTCTACGATATGCACAGTTTGGGATAAACCGCTGGTGTGCTCTAACAAACACAACTGTAGGGAACATGTTAACAGTGGCTGAATTCATGCTAGATTTACTTTAATGATCACAACATGCGGTTTACCGCTAAACTTACTAGTTAGGGGATTGAAATAGTAGATAAAGAATGTTTCGATCATTCTGGCATAAATACAAATCCAACTGAAAGCTATCTTCTCGACTAGCGTATAACTATGTAACATTTCTACGCGAAGAAATCTAAAATGGAATCAAACTCGTAGTAAAAGACAAACAGCTGTGCTTATACGTTGACGAGATGACAGATCGAAAAAAAATTCTATTGTAAATATATCAGTTCATGTATTAAAACCTCTTAAACCGACATTTCCAATTTTATTAGCTAGCAAAAGATTGGAAAGATGTGCAAGTGAAGCGATTACAAGAATAATGCTAGATACGCTATAAAAATTTGACCTTTCAACCAATCAACTGTTGATGTTCATAAATGATAGTAGCGCGACAATGCGTTCTGTATGCCTATCTCTTAAAGAAGACTGTCAGAGACTTTTACATGTGACATGTTAAGTTCATGCTTTACATTTGTGGGACAAATTATTCCGAGAATGCATTCTATTGTAGATGCAGATGTATTAATAGCAAATACTAAGTGTTACTTAAAACTCTCAAGTGAATTCGAGAATTTCACAGGCGGTGCCTCCGTATTTCCGAAACACCACAACCGTTATCCGTTGGGGAACATGCTTAAAGGCATCTTTTTATTACTCTGAATATTTCCAAGAAATTAAATCTGTGATTCTACAATTCAATCCTGACGAAGCTGCAACTATCAAGTCAAAGTCAGATAAGAAGTCTAAATACTTCCACTGACACAGATTTAAAAACTATTTATGACAATTATTTGATGCAATGGATATGTTTTGCCGTTAGTGGAGTCTGTGCAAATAGTGAACGACGTATACATGCACTGCTATATGATATGAGAGAAAAAAAGATATGAGTCTTTTAAAAATCGAAAGTGTTATAAACAAAGACTTTTCTTTTACCAGATTAAGACAAATTTGTGATGGTACTTCTATAGATCCCTTACCTATTTATAAAGATTATTTTAATTATGCGTGTCTTACATCAGTAGATGTCGAACGATGTTTCTAAAGATATAAGAACACAGCGAACATTGTCAACCGAGATAAATGTGGAAACATACCTAATGGTGTAACTTTCCACTAAAGTTATCCACTGCACGATACGTAATAATAGGTATAAACAAGTGTTTCAGATATTTTAAAATTATTATCCTTTATTTTATGCATCGTCGATTGTTAATATTCGTTTCGCTCATATCTGATTGTCGGTGCGTATGTATGTACATGTGTACTAACTACAACCGATCTTGATCTGGCGTGCCGGGCGAAAATGACAAGCCTCTTTATTAATAACAATATAATTAATTTTAATTTTCTTCAGAACTAAAGTCGTCATTATTGTCGCTATCACTACGTACATTAATAATTCTGTCGTTTTATCGACTAATATTTTTGACTCCAACTATTTACCTTCAATATTAGTTACATGTTTACAATGTTGTTTCCAAACTTTTTGAGAAATACTTGAAAATTCTTCTATCTTAAAACTTACGTTCCTTGCTGGGACATTATTCTTGACTATAGCCAAAATCAATTCGATAGGATTAAGATAGGGGTGACACAGAGAAAGTCTCAGAACATTGTTTTCTTCGCGTTGTTTGTTGTTAAGTTTGATATTAGCTTCCTTTCTAGTCATCTGCCAAAATTTTCGGAATTCATATCGCCAGTCTTTACGCTGGATTTGAAGGCCTCCTGCGTTCGCTATTACCGACTTGGATTCCCTAGAAATATTCTTGAAAAGACTTTTTGTGCTTTCAACACTCCACGTCTTGGAAGATGCATGACAACTGTGGATATAAATCTTGTCGATATATACAATGGGTTGATTCGTGTTTAATACTTTCCCATTATCTTGCGTACATTGGAACTAACATCTTAAATTATTTAAAATTCTTCTTAATGATGTGTTCGATCTGTTACATTTTAATTCGTTTTGCATTTGCTGGTCCAGAGCCGATATTGTAACATGGATTTTTCATGAGACAGGCGAAAGACGATCTGTCTCATAAAAATTATATACAATGTCTCGCACCATCCTTATTTGATATTCCGGTAAGCTTTTGACACTTTTTCGCCTTGGTCTTTTCTTACCAGGACTTTTAAATATATTTTCATAGGAATTTGTTGTTGCATTTCTTGCTTGAACAATTCCTTCAAATGTTCACACTGACACACCAATTGCTTCATAAATGAACTGTTTTATCTCACTTAATGTCACCGAACTGCTTTTATGTTTACAAAAATAATTGTAAACATTAAAAACCACTCGTGTTTGAGCATGTATCATTTTCTGATTCCACAAAGACAATTTGAACCACCACTTGTAAGTACAACATATCTTAACTCTCGTACAACCGCACAAATAAAAAGGCGTGTACGTTTCTAAAAGCGACTCCAGCGCAACCCCACCACTCACCATCTCTCCTAGCGATTATAAAACGTCATATTTTATAACTTGAAGTGTCTATGTAGCATATTTCAGATTGATGGGCTTTTTTCCAATATTAATAGTGTTTGAATTTCACATTTATATTAGAAATTTTGGTATTGATGTTAAATAAATAAATTTATAATGGAAGATCGAAAAGGAAATTTGCTAGATATCAATGGACAAAACTTTAACCCCAATATGTATTTGGAGAAATTGTTTAAGGTTTTTTCTTTTTTCAATAAATTGTAATATAAATGATTGCATTTAAATATATTATCTTAGGACTGTTCGCTTCGACAAATAATGGACCATGAAGCAGAAGTTGTTAAAGACACTCAAACATTACATTCGGACATGCAAACATTAGTATATGAGAATTATAATAAGTTCATATCAGCAACAGATACAATTCGTAAAGTAAATTGTCTATAATTTTTAAGTTAAAATAATTGTCTTTATTTTGTTATAGATGAAAACAGATTTTAAAAAAATGGAAACTGAAATGGATCTTTTAGCATCAAACATGGAATCTATTACTTCATTTTCAGAGCAAATATCTTCAACATTACAAGGTACCAGACAACAAATAAGTAAATTATCTGGTATACATACTTTATTGAAAAGATTACAGTTTCTGTTCAAATTACCATCAACATTAAAATGTAGAATGGAGGAAAAAAATTATTCCCAGGTATTGTTTAAAATATTTTTTACGGTAGTGAATATAAATTATATAAAAAAGCTATAAATATATTGCATATTTTTAAGTTAATAAAATATAATTGTTTAATTCGTTGTAAGATAAAGTTCAATCATTTTAAAATTATACTAAACTTATAAATAATGCCATAACGTAAACCATATTTGTATGATGGTACTAGCAGCAGGTTTAGAATGGGCTACTATAAATTATAATGCTTGCACGAACCTTTTAAATTTTAAATAATCTTGTCCAAATTCAGAAAGGTGTCAAAAACAGCATTTTTTTATATATATAGCTGAAATGTAATTCACTGATAGCAAGATAAGTTTGAAGTTGGCCAATGTTACCAGGACTTTTATTTGAGATAAACAGAATAGTAACAATGAATATGATCAAGAACATGAACAAAGATAAGTGTCTATATTAATGCAAATAAAAAAGGGATAGACAAAATTAAATAAATTTCATTTAAGAAATTTTAAAGAGATGAAAAGGAATATTTTGTTGTTAAATAACAGAATTTATTCGTTGACTAATATATATTTTTAGGCTGTGCAAGATTATATGCATGCTCAAAGAGTGTTACAGCAGTATGGAAATATGGCTTCTTTCAAAGGCATACAAAGCGATTGTGAGATTATTTTAAAAGAATTAAAATCTAAATTGCGGAGTAGTTTTAGTGATTCCAATGCTACTGCAAAACAATTAGCTGAGTCTGTAGACTTACTATTACAACTGGAGGAGCCACCAAGAGAATTGTGTATGGAGTTTCTATGGTGTGCAGAAAAAAGACTGAGTGAACAATTAGTACTGTTAAGAGATCAAAGTGAACATAGAGATATTACTGAATTTGTTGATTTAGGTTGCACAGGATTTTTAAGTGATTTATGCCTGGTAGTAGCCTCATTTCATGACATGTTCATAAATAGAGTTAATACTGGTGATGTGGAGAATAGGTATGTTAAATATATTTCTATTTGTCTCTTTCAAATTGTAGCACTGTAAAATACAGTGAAAGTCTCTTACTGTACAAATACATATTCTGTTGATAAAATAATTAAAAAATTTTAGTGAAAAGAAAAGTACCCACTTGTGCAATTAGCTGTTTTGCATTTTCTTTCACTATAAAGCTTTTTTTCAACATTTCACAAATATGCTCATGAATTACTACAGAATGCAGTGAAACATTAACACTGAAAAACTTAGAAAATGAAATGTTATAACCTAGGTAGCATAAAACAACCTCAGAACAGGACAACTTGACCATCAAATTGCAAGAAACTCTTTTGCACAGCAATACAAATAATAGATGAATTTAATACACAAATTCAAGTTCAAGAAAGCTAATTATATCAAATAGTAACCTAGTAAAGTGATACCCAATCAATTTTTTTTCCGTTTCTTCAAAGTATTCGTCTATATAATTTATATTTGTAATAAGCATTTTTGAATTGGTGAAAACCATTCTTTCCATGTTAGATTATTTAATTGTTAAATGCGCTAACTACTTCTTCAACCAATGTATACATAAACCAAAAGCCTATACTTTACACATGGAAACAAAAAAAATCGTTTAGGTCAGGTCTGGACTGTATGATGAGTGACTCGTTATTTCAATATTTTGAGCATTAAAACATGTTTATTCTACATTAATATTGCCATAGCCCTCCAGCGTTACAGTGGAAATATGGCCACCGTCGAAAGCTAAAACACACATTGTCTTTTAGCTTTCGACGGTACAGATCGTGTACGGAATTTGTTTCGTTCGGATTTTTGCTGTAGTTTCCAGGTACGACATTATTTAATTATCTGCTGATGATGACAACTTAGTTGTCGAAATACGCATACAGAATACGAAAATTATATCAAGCTTCAGTGATATAAGTTAGTCAACCATAGCCTCCATTAAATTTACCTATTATGTTATTAATTTTAGAAATAGTAATGGGGATACTTACTCATGCCTCGCTATCTGTCTAATTATACGTGACTTCAATATTCCTGAAAATCGTATTTCGAATTTAGCAGATTTCCTGCAGCTTCGTTAATTTAGCTTTGTTTTAAATTATTACGGCAAATTATTAGACCCTTTACTTACAAATTTAAATTATAACGTTCGTATATTGCGCTAATCACACTGATTATAACTTTATATGCTTATATATTCTACATTACTCACTGCAGTCGTAAGAAATCAGCATAAACTGGCATAATTTGTTTTAAAAAAATGAACACATGTCGATATCGAGTTTTAATTTCCCCATAACCGTGTTAGATAAAAATAGTATAAGTGTTTCCCATTTTCACCGTTTGCCGTATAAAATTATACTATATTTTTATGCAGCGAATGTTAGCTACCCCCAATCGTAAAAAGATATACTATATTTTTGTTCAGCGAATTGTGAATCCAAGAGTCGTTTATATATAAGTATACTACTACCACAACCGCTCGCTTATTTTTTACAGTGATTATAATCACCGTTAAAAATCATTGAATACAAAATCACCGTTTGCTTTTTCACTCTGAATATAAAATCACCGTTAAGACTATCTCTAGTGTACTGTGACGGGTTTCTTGTTTCGGAAGATAGACACTGGCTGTCTACACACGGTATAATTATCGAAAGTGTAATTGTTTTACTTTGTATGAGGATTTTATTCAGACGGATTAGCATTTCCTTAATCAGTTTTGCTTGATGTGTTTTATACAGATCTTTTTTAGGATTATTGATACATTTGCTCCTAAAACAAGGTTTCACTCGCTCTTCGTATCCACCATGATTTAACAACGAAATAAGGCATAATCCGATTCTAAAAAATTATTACAGACGTAAATTGAAAAAAGCTTTGTATATAAATTATGTCTAATGAATTTGGTAGAGTTATAAGAGCTGCTAAAAATCGAATATCGTGCGTATATAATTATGTTTTACAATTAGAAAATAATGTTAAATCTAATTCTAAAAGACTTGTGGGGCTATTTTCGGCGGAAAGCATGTAAGTCGTGCATTCCGTCATGTTTCATGGAGAAGCGGAATTTAATGATCTGCAAGCAATTGTGAACAATTTTGCAAAACTTTTCGCCAGTGCAGTTACCAAGATTTCTGTCTGATTTTTCTAGTTTTAATTCTAATATACCTTCGTATTTTGTTTTTCAAATTTTCAAATGATGTTAATGATCATGCAAATTTCTAAAATATTAAAATAAAATAAAATATCTTTTTGTAAAGAAACTTTAATAAGTATGTAATAGATTCATATATATATATATATTAGCTGGAATGAATTTGTTGAAAATATTGATTTTATTATACAATGCTAAAAACATTCACTTAATGAGGTGTTTAAGGATCAAATTTACTTTAGTATTTTTTTTATAGAGATCGTACATAAAACTAATTGCACATAGCAACAATTCGAAGTGTTAACTCTTTTTCGAAAAAAAATTATTAAATGTAATTATATTTTTAAAATATACATCCTTCTTGTTTTTGTAGTGAAATATTTGAAAATTTTGCCGCAAAGGAATTGAATAGCTTTATATTGCAAAACATGAGCAAATATTTTGAACTTGTACAAAACAAAGTGGACCTTGAGCAGGACGTTGGTGACACAAATGTATTGGTGAAAGCACTCGATCGATTTTACAGACGTTTACAAGCAATGAATACTTTATGTAGAAATGTAGATTTTTCAGAGTAAGTGGACTTTTTATACGTTAAGTTTTGTATAGGTACATAGTGTCTGATATAGATAAAAATTATATTCGTAAATCTCTAGAAATTACTACATTTTTTTGTATTGGAACAGTAAAGGTGTACATCCGGTACTGGAATGCTTATCGAAAAAGAATATTGCTGTGACTTTCATATATCATGAAAACACTTATCACTTTTGATATGTTTAAAAGGATCGCACTATGAATACTAGAAGTAATAAAGGCCCAATTTTCATGACTACTCCGGGGTAGTGTTTTTCTACGTATCCAAAATGTCGAACTAAGTTTGGCATTAAGGACGTGATGATCAACGCTAACATATAATTTGGCTTATTAATCAATTTTTACGCCAACGAATGTTCTCAATCAAACAAAAAAGTTCATGTATCGATCGTGGTTTTTGCTGTTATAATTTAGTTTTTACTTCCATGATAATTTAATTGTGTTAAAAGTGAGACCGAACATATACACTTCTGACAACTTCATAAGGTTGGATCACTGATCAGATCAACTGCTCATCCCGAAGAATGCTGTTTCTTTAAAATCTCGGGTCAAATACACACTAAGTTCGGACTTATCATTTGTTAGAAGTAGCAGTAAGATTTCTTACAGTAAAAACGTCTTGTTCGTGATTCGACAAGAAATGCTTCAGTTAGAAATAAAATTTTATCCTGAAAATAGGATTGAGCTCACTTTTTGTTGATGCACTAACAAGAAGTAAGCTCGATCCCATTAGATAAACTTTATAAGCTCATACTGGGACTAGTAATAGCTCATGACCATACTTTCGATTTTCTCTGATTTATCAGAAGCGACAATCAGCAGAGTATAAGACTATCAGAACCTGATCTCGTTAGTAAATCGTCTATGATGCAGAAATCTCGTTATCTAGAAAAATCTGGACTAAATAGTTTATGTAATGGTTTCATCTACACCGTGCATCCAGTGACGAATTAAGCCAGCGTGCAACTAGTAGCAAATATTAACAATTTGGATTGATTTAACATATAAAATAAAACATCAATTTTAAAAACAAACTTTTCTCGTGTGCTGACTTAGAGATAACACTAATCATATCAATGTTTCTATGCAAATCATACTCAATGTACGTTAAGGTGAGGTCATTTAGACAATCTTGTTCCATCTTGTTCCTTAGCTCATTTTTATGCGTTTTAATGCAGAAAAAGACGTTTCTATATTTGGGAAACACGATTCTAAAAATTTTCCGTTATAAGTCTGTAAAATTGCAGTTCTAGTGTCTAGTATTGCTGTCAATAACAGCAGCCACATCTGTTATAAATAGCTAGTGTTTGATTTTCTACGACTTCATCGACATCGAGTGTAGTAGGTCCGCTCAAGTGATCGTATTTAGTATTTTGCTTGTGTCGTCTTGAAGTCTATTGATATTCTTCATAGTCGGTCAGGACTTTGGCTTTTGCCTTAATATCCGAAAATGTGAATCGCACTGCTTGGGCAGACCCGTGTAACGAATCATAAAAGGCGGATTCTGTCTACTTTCAGAAATAAACTAAAATTAATAATAATTTATTTGAGATTACGCACCTGTAGCATATGCTAAGTGGCGACTCTGGCACTGTGTACATCCTTGGAATAAAGTGAAATATCTAAGCATAGTAATGATGAGCTAGCTCAATCAAGCTAAAGATGAATGAAAAATCTAGACTAAATAGTTTATGTAATGGTTTCATCTACACCGTGCATCCAGTGACGAATTAAGCCAGCGTGCATCTAGTAGCAAATATTAACAATTTGGATTGATTTAACATATAAAATAAAACATCAATTTTAAAAACAAACTTTTCTCGTGTGCTGACTTAGAGATAACACTAATCATATCAATGTTTCTATGCAAATCATACGCTCGATTTCCATTCATTGCCAAAAAGTAATGTATAAAGTACCAAGTATTTTAGAAATCTCAGTGAATCCAACACTTTATGACATGAAAAGGAAATATATCAATAATTTACTTCTAAAAGTAAGAGTTATTGAGAGAGCCTAGTTTGCTGGCTAATAAACACACAAAATACGCAATATACACATGTATAGCGTTAATTATCAGCTGCAGTTATAATGACCACATGAGCTAATATTTTTATACGATACCTGGTACTCTATACAAAATTACGTATGATAATTATTTATTAATAATTTTTACTGTATTTTGACTACAAATTTTTGCTAAACTAATAAGTGTCTTAATTCATTTCTTTATATATTATGTTTCAGGAAAGGGATAGATATTATTATAAATGCTGGACGAAAGCAATGTAAAACACATTTGAACTTATTAAAAATGCATTTCTCCGAGTCTTTAACGAAAGTTCGACAATCCTTAAGTGCTCCAAAATTGATAACTCAGGAGAAATCAAATAATAATTTAAATGAACTACTAAATTCATTAGTAATGACAATCGTGGAGAAAGTGAAAGGCGTTCTTCAGGATCTAGTGGTATGGGAGTTTATTTCTATTAGAATAGTATTTCTACTTTAATTTTCTTCTCTTAAATAATGTGCTCAAATGGTTTACATTATTTTTATAGATCGATAATTTTAGTATAATGTAGGAAATTATTAAGCAGATATTATAAAGAATTATTTCGAATTAAGGTTACCCCATTGGTGCCTGTTCCAAGTCAAAGTATAGTCGAAAGTAAGATATTAAAATAAATAAGGCACATATAACACCAGAAAAATTGTAATGAACATATAATGCATTTTTAAACAAATTCATTTACTTATTATTTATTCATTAACACTAAATTAGTGGGATGACTGAGCACATTTTCTCAAATCTGAGATCAACGTAGATGAGGCCATTCATTTCCTTTCCTACATTGATTTCTGCTCGATACTTGCTTTTTATCGTAGCCGCCGTAGAAAACCCAAATAGGAAGACGAAAATATAATTAAAATCTATTAAACCTTATCATTTAGAAGAGGATCTTTTATTGAAATCCAAAATTTGGCCAGTTCCATGCTGTGAAATTCAAACGGAGCACTGGTGTTGAATGGATCTTGAATTCATGCAAGTGTATCAATATTATCATTTTCGAAGTATTTCTCAAAGCAGATGATAAGTTATGATAAGTGTGTGAAACAAATTTCATATCTTGGGAGATATCAACTCCATTTGAGATAAAAAATTGCTGCAATATGAGAAAATAATCCCTGCCTGCACCTGCCTTCAATTTTCGTCTCCATAGTTTGAGTTTTTTTTTTAATAAACACTGAAATTTTTTCCATCGACTTCAAAGGGTGTATATTTTTTCCCTATAGAGAAAGAGAGAAGCTTTAAGATTTTCAAAAACAAACACGAAATGAGCGTCGTCAGTATAAACACTAACCCCTATGGAGACACCGCAGCGCAATCGCTGTTCTATGTGTTACACTACTTGTTTTGTAAATACTAAGGAAATATTTTACGTTACAGATATTTATTCAGTTAGATATTAATTTTGCTCAGAAGCCACAATTTCGCGACAGTTTCTGTGTTGATAACGTTCGGGAAGGACTAATTGTATGTTTTATTCACCACCTAACAGCAGCAGCGCGAAGTTATTGTTCCTCTAACGTCTTAGATCTGAAAGTACCTCCAACTTTACTCTTACTTCTTTCAAAATTTTGTTTAGATTTTCAAAATGGCAACGTTCATTATTTGGTAAGTGAAGTAGAAATTTGAGGCTTATTCATAAATGATTAAAAATAAAAAATTTTGTTTGCAGTTATCTAAAACTGATGAACTTTTTATTGTAAATCCTGCCGAAAGTTCAGCATTCACTCTTGAAAGTGAAATCAATACGTCTATGCAAGAATCTGCACAAGAACTTTTGAATTATTTCGTCAGAATACAAGGTTTAAATGTGTCACAGGTAAGGATATAAACAATGGTCGATTAGATTTTTATAATACTGTAAAATGTAGTGTTAGATGCAGATTTTTAGTCTGTGTCGCTAATTTTTTTTACACTATCAGCATATTACATAACTGAAGAGACTACTACGAGATCGCTTTTTAATATGGAGATCTTCAAAACAATTAATTATACAGTTTTTAATGAATTAATTTTAGATTTGTAAAAAGGAACTAAAGTATTCCATTTGTATATGGAAGCTATTCAAAAACTACAATACATTATCACAGAAACATTTTATGCTATGCAAAATGGTAAATTATTTGCTGTTCTGTGGGATTTTATTTTCGCGCTACCATAATCATTTTTTTTTGCAAATTCAGTTTTAGTTTAGTTTTTCGTTTCTTATGGAATGCTTTTTTTGTTTTACAAAATTAGACTTGTATGAATCTGGCTTGTAGACTTCCGCGGCCGTTATGCATAGTTTCTTCTTAGTTCCCGGGTAGAACGGCGTGTCTGGTTCTGCCAATTGAGTCGAGAATGTTTCGTCTAGTTTTGCAAAGGATATTCCTAGGATTACTAAAATGGTTTTCGTGCAGCAGGCTAATCAAGTATCAGTGCCAGACACGATTCTAGTCCGAAAACCGAAATGAAAGTAGATTTATATCTAACTCAGTGAATCCGTTGATGCACATCATCTATGATTTTATGCATAACTGTACAATGTAAAATTTTATAGTTACTTGCAGATATAAATTGTATTTTTTTTCAACATAATATTATCTAATAATATATTCAGAAAGTCTTTAATGAACGAAATATGAATTTTCTATTTTTGTTTTTAAATTATAGTTCGTTTTTACTGATAGAGAGCGTTGCTTTATTTTTTTGTATAACGTATGTTAGTGCTGTACTTTACCGTTTGTCGCGTGATACTAGTCACATTGACGTAACTTCAGAAGCAAGTAGTGCGTGATTTGTATTAAAGCTATTAGTTGTGGGTTAATTTTAAATGGAGTGCAGAAACGAACATTTTCGACATATTTTATTATTTTATTTCCGTAAAGGAAAGAAAGCTGCTGCGGCTCACAAAAGATATGTGAAGTTTATGGTGCTAATTGCTTAACAGAGCGCACGTGTCAGAATTGGTATAAAAAATTCCGTTCTGGAGATTTTTCCCTCAAAGATGAGCAACGTTCTGGTCTGCCTACTGAAGTTGATGATGACCAAATCAAAGTCATAATTGAAGAGGATCGTCATATAACTGTTCGAGAGGTTGCGGAGAGGCTACATGTATCGCACACAACAATTGAAAAACATTTAAAATGTCTTGGGCTAGTTAAGAAGCTTGATATTGGGGTACCTCACGAATTGAAAGAAATTCATTTAACACAAAGAATCAACTTTTGTGATATGCACCTTAGACGAAATGAAACCGACCCTTTCTTAAAAAGAATCATCACTGGTTATGAAAAATGGGTCCTGTACAGTAACATAGTTCGAAAACGATCATGGAGCAAACACGATAAACCAGCTCAAACCACATCGAAAGCTGAATTGCATCCAAAAAAGATCATGCTGTCAGTTTGGTGGGATTACAAAGGTGTTGTGTTTTTTGAGCTGCTTCCAAGGAACCAAACGATCAATTCTGATGTTTACAGTCAACAGTTAATAAAACTGGATGAAGCAATCAAAGAAAAACGGCCAGAATTGTCAAATCGGAAAGGTGTAGTTTTCCACCAAGATAATGCAAGGCCGCACACATCTTTGGCAACTCGTGGGAAACTATTGGAGCTTGGCTGGGAAGTGATGCCACATCCTCCATACAGCCCTGATCTAGCACCATCTGATTACCATTTATTTCGAAGTTTGCAGAATTCTTTGAATGGTAAAACTTTCACAAATGACGATGACCTTCACTCGCATCTGGTTCAGTTTTTTGCTGATAAGGACCAGAAATTTTATGAGCGCGGAATCATGCAGCTGAAAGAAAGATGGCAAAAGGTCATTGAGCAAAATGGAAAATATATAATTGATTAAAAACTATTTATTTTATACTACAAAACCGAAAGTACTTAGTTGCCAACCCAATACATACGTACATACATATGTATAGTAAGTTTCCTGTACCTATTTGCTACGGATTTATTAGTCTCTCTCAATATAGAACGCCGGGTTTTTTGAACATCCTATCTGCTTATCCTGTTTTCTTTCATAATTTTTTGTTAGTATCAGTCTTTAGCAAAGACTATGTTATTAGAATTATCGATAATAAAAAAATCTGATACTTCATAACAGCGGATCTCTAATTTAAAAAAGAATCATTATTAATTTTATTATTGCAATTAGGATTTTATCATTATAAAACAAGTTTTACTGGCAATGTTAAACAACAGGAAACAATTTTTTTTAAAATTTTGCAGATGCTAAGAAAAAGTGTGGAGACTCGTGATTGGTTACATACAATAGAACCAAGGACGGTCAGGGCTGTTATGAAAAGGGTAGTTGAAGATATTGCTGCGATCGACTCAACTGTAGCATTATTGTATGAAGATCAAGGAACAGCTACAGAACACAGCAGTGATTCCAGTAGAAAAACACATAGGTATATATGTGTTGATTTTAAAAGAACTGGCGAATTCATTTGAACATACATTTAAAATTGTAGTAGGTCATATTGAATAATATAATTAAAAAATACAATTTGCTTTTATATGATAATATTTATGAAACATACAACACAAAAATAAACTAAATGATTAAAAATAATGCACAATAATAAAAGTAAACTGCTTCGTTTCTATTTTCAGGCTCATTTTTGTCATAGAAAAGTACAGTAGTCTCAAGCAGTATCTTATTCATCTATTTTATGTAAATATTCATCTATTTTATGTAAATCCGTGGTTATAATTGGGAATAAAAAAATGCCTTTTAAATGGAAAAGTATTTGATTTGAAACATGGAACATTAAAAAAAAGGCAGTAACTAATCTTAAAATGATCTACAAAAGTTTTACAACAGTAGTTTTTAATATATTAGGATGAAGTTGTCAATTAAAAAAAGCTATTATTTTTCCCCATTTAAAACGCAGCAAGTGGGAATTGTAGGAAATAATTTATTCTTGAAGGAGCATAACCAGATATTTCAAATATTTTATTAAAATATCTTAATAGGCGGGGCCATTATTCAAACGTTGTTTCCAAAACAAAATAAATTCGTTTTGATTGAATTACTTAGCTAAAGTTTTACGCTAATATAATACCAGGGTGTAACATTATGAACATTTTAAGTGGTCAATATAAGTTTTATTCATTGTTTTTTACTCTTCACTTATCCGTATATAATTATTCTCGTGTTCAATATATATTTAATATTGTCCTTTACAGCATTTCAGTTTCAAGGCATCAGTATAAATCCAATTGGTCAAGTTACACTCCCAATCATTTGGATTCAGCACTGGTTTCCAATATGCACAAATTATTCAGTGAAAGAATAGAAATTTTTTCAACTATAGAATTCAACAAAATATCAATACTGACTGGTATAATTAAGATAAGTTTGAAAGTAAGTTGAATATACTATCTATTTTGTAAAAACGCTAGTTTATGTGATTATAGACTTTTATGGAATGCGTTAGATTGAAAACCTATAGCAAGTATGGTTTACAACAAATACAGGTTGATACACATTATCTACAATTATATTTGTGGAGATTTGTTGCCGATGAAAAGTAAATTTAAGTATGTTCAATATTTTTATTATTAATATATAAATTTCAGCCTGGTTCATTTTCTTTTGGATGAAATATTGGGTTCTGCTGTCCACAGATGTTTAGAACCTCTTTTAATGGAGCCGAGTGTTGTTGATATCATTTGTGAGAGAGGCTAATTTCATAAATTCCAAAATTATTTAATATTGATTCGTAAATATACTGTGATTAAATATTTTTAAATATTTATTTATATTAATTGTTTATTAAGTTGCTTTTTAATAAATTATATGATATACAATAATTATTATTTTCGAATAGTAAAAAGAAATAATGAACTTTTAGAAGTTTTTTATCCATTTCAATTAAATTTTATATAACTAGTTTTTTAATTATATGACTAGTTGTTTTGATACAATGGATTGTGTATGCCCAATAATCTGTACAGATTGATATCGCAAATCAATATTTAACTGGCCACAATAACTTATTGTAATGGTACTATTGTAGTCAACAAACTTTAAATTATGGTATTATTACTACTGTTTTACTTACTATTTATATTTACTTCTTAATTATGGATAATGCAGATGTTAGTTGATTACAAATGAAATGCTTTGCAATTGTATAATTATTTCCACTATTAATTAAGAGAACTTAATTTAGCGAGGTACAGAATCACCATTTATATTAAATATGATATATTTTCATAATTTATTGTCAAATTATTGATCTTTACGATTCATCGAATGTCAATCATGGGTTTTAATATAAATTGGACTAATAAAAAATAATATACAATATGTTGCACTGATTTTATATACAAATGCTATCACTATGATTTCACACAGAATATTAATGCATTTTATAAAAGTAATGAAGTTATACTTTTATAAAATGCATTAATTGTCTGTGTGAAATCATATCCCACATGAAACTTGGTGCACTAGTTTTCAGCAGAGACCACATGGTTTGCAATCGTTTGTATTCAATATTAGGAATGTATAAATAAATTTAATAATTTTGAACATGATTTGACGAACCGGCGCATTAGGAGTTTTTAGCCAATTTACTGGTGAATTCTTGATCACAGCACTGGTATTGTATTTACATTGGGCCCAATATTTGTTACATTTTTCTATGGGTTTTAATAGTGAATGTATTAGTGAACACTAACTATTGTTTATACAATGTTCAATTATTTCTTAGAAACCAGTGGATAAACAAAGTGGATAATTGTATAATAATAATTGTATTTATTTATTAATTCTTTGTAACAAAATATGTTCATTTTGTTAACAGAAGCGAAAACGTTAAAATAGATTTGCAATTAAAAATTATATTATAAATATTAAAAAATTATAAGATTCTAATTCCCTTTATAATTGATAAAGCAGTCGTTTGATAATACTAAGGTTGCGTATTTGCTTTAGTGGCAGGTTATACCCTTAGACTGGCGTAATTTGGACTTCTTTCGTTGAAAGTTAAAGTATGTTTGGGTTGGTAGTATTTAGTTTTGTGCCTATTATTGTAGTCATGCCCAAAAACAAGTGTTTTTGTTTGAATAAATTTTTAAAGTTTGAAAAATATAAATGTCAAAAACAGTTAAAATTTTTTTCTTTAATGATCTCTGCGTACCTCCGTCGTACGTAAAATTTTTTTTAGTAAGAACAACGATTCAACTCACCAAATTTTAGGTCTGGATAACACAGAAATAAATTAAGTGCAACACTTACTAACAACCTCGCGGAATATGCGAACACGAAAACAAAAATAATTTTTTTACAAACTTTATCTATATGAGTACTCCATTTGAGACACTCGTTGATAGATAAGCTTAAAAATTATCGAGTTTTATACATGTAATCGTGATTATTAAAAGACAACGTGGAGAGCTATTCCATTTCTTTACTTTTAAATAAAATTACATTTGTTTTCTTATGGTTAATGCTAAGACGGTTCGAATTTAACCATTCTCCAAGATTGAATGTATAGATGTTGAAATAAATCATAAAAGCAAGAGGACTAAAAACGCTACCCTGTGTTACACCGCTACATATAAAGATATTTTTAGAGTATACGCAACAACCATTAGAGATGATCTTGACAATCTGTTGCCTATTAGACAAATTACGAAGTGAATCGTTCTAAAGCTATGTCTCTAACTCCATAGAGTTCGAGTTAAATTAATTTGGAATAATCTATGCTGTCAAATGTCCTCGATAAATCAGGTAGAATATCGAATCTTTAGTTTCTAGAACATTAGTAATAAAATTTACAATGTCAAATGGCGCTGTTTAAAAATGCTTACCTTTAAGGAAACCATGCTGATGAATATTTATAAGATCTTATTTGATAAAGAATTTATACATATGGTCATAAATCATTTGTCAAACATATTAGTTTCGTTATTATGCAAAGGAATGACAGTTGTACGTTTCAAATAACCCGGGAAACGTTCTGACTCCATAGAAAAATTTGTGATGTGACAAAGACATACGTGACATTTAGAACACGTCTTTAATAAACAAATAGAAATACTGTCAAGATGCGGAAGCGATTTGATTATATTTCGCAGGTAGGGAAAAAACTAAACGTGTAAGGGTTTTTATATATAGCGCATAAATTGTCTTTGATTTGTGCGTTGTAATGTGATCCAATAGTAAAAATTCTATTGAATTTGTTCGCCAATCGTTCTAGATCGTACCTGTTTAGTAAGGCTAACCAGATCCCAGATGGTTATTAGCCATTTTCCAGATGTTTCTGCTTTTATTTGATGAATTGAGTAGTACATCATTTTTGAAATACTTTTTTTTGTTTTATAATTAGTTCTGTAGCCAAATTGTTCACGAGGTCATTAAAAATACTCACCATATCTTTAGAGGTATATATTATATATAGTACCTAAATAAAGTGTTAATATCAAAAGAGAAAGATAGGTTACTTACAGCTTGGTAGATGGATATAAAAAAAGAAATATTAATTTTGTACAAATTTGCTAATGGAAATAGGAAATAATGGTCCCGTGACTACTTATTGAATAATTAATCCTGTTATCGCTAAGTAAAATACATTCACAAGAAACTGCCAGTGTTGAAGCTTTACAAAATTGATTGTAAATTAATTTCATTGATTCTTTCTTGTTAAAATTCTTGTGAGCGCTACTGCTTGTGGATTTAAAAAGTGTCAGTAAAATTGGATGGTATGTGTTACGAAAACAAGTGTACATATTGGTTCTCAACGGTGCGGATCGCGTACGGAGTTTGTTTTCGAACAGGTATTTTTCGCCGTGGTTTATCAGGTGCGACACTTTGCAATTATCTGCTGACGATGACAACTTAGTTGTCGAAATGCGTATACAGAATTACAAAAGTTAATGTGGAAAGGGGTTATATATCAACCTTAGTGATTAAGTTTTATAACGATTTTTTCCTATAGAAAAAATTGCAGTGACATCAGTAAAAGTGGCAATTGTGTCATATTCTAGATTAGGTAGTATTAGTATTCAGTAGATAGAGTAGAGGACTTACAGTATGTCTGCTATGATTTCTTCTAACGCGAAGGTTCTTGTACTTAATGTTACAGTATCTTTCTGATTTTTAAAATAATTGATTGTTAAGGTCGTTACTTTGTGAAATTCCATTAGGATATTATTGCTCGACAATATCCTAATAGACGAAACTAGTCGCAGCTGTTATATAATATAGTGTAAAATTTAGACAAAGTTTTATTTACTTCTTAGTGATTTTTAAAACTTTAAGAGGGAAATATTAATTTGTCAGAAACATATTTAGTTTATAAATCAAGCCTGTATACCATGCTTTATCAAAATCATCAGCTACGTCCAAAGGGATAGAAGTACAAACTTTCTCCTTTTCTAATGACTTCCCATTAACATCGGCCATAAACTTAGTTAATAGTAGAGTAGTTTCCTCTTAAGCCAAATTAATCTCTAAAAAGCCATTGTACGTACAGTTTTGACATTACACAGAGAAAAGAGATGGATCTGTAGGATGAAACATCATGGGGAGACTTACCCACTTTGGAGATCACTATGACCTCACGCTTCCCATTTTTAGCATGTACCGCAACCTAAGTGCGTCATTTCTTCGGCAATTACATTAAATGCAAGGGCTTTTTTAAGCTTGATGCTATATTTAATCGCTTTTAATACTACTACCGGAAATGTGCGTTTAGTGCTAAATCATACTGAATAAATTTGCGCTAGTTTAGAATAGCGTCGTCTCCACAGGAAATTATCCCAATAACTGTATTCGAAAATATGTAACAAGTAACTACTCAGTAACAAATGCAATTTGACACTACGGGAACGAAAATACCAAAGGTAAGTTGCGTCTTTACAACAGACGTAGTACTTCAGAACGATAACACTCTAAACCATATGAAGAAGGTGACTGAATGATCGAAGAAACATCAGAAGCAAATAAGGACCACGGTAATATCGAGACTTATCTACGATAGACAAAGCATTTCTTTACTAACCTTATCGAAATAAGTTAATGATTGATATTATCAATACTATTTTAAATTTAAAATTAAAAACGAAACGTCAGCTAGTTAAATAGCAATGCTAGAGATGCGGTTCCAGCCTACAAACCGAGAAGAAATTATGTTCAACGACTGAACTGATTTACAAATTCTTCACAATTTAGAATCAAAACAAGGGATATACTACGAAATATTTGTATTTATTTAAATAACACATTAACAGATAAATTAAAAGTTTGTGTCTCTTATAAATAATACATTATTTACTATATTGAGAAAGCTACATTATTTAAATTAAATTATAAAACATCGAATAGATGTTTTTTCTTTCCGAAGCTGTAGCCAAAATTGATAGTGTAGCTCTTATATTTAGCGCTCATTACTTTTCTGTTCACATATTTCGTAGCTGCTGAATTTTTGTAGACTACTGTATACAATTTTATATTGCAAAATAAATATGTTTGTACTAAGTATAATGAATTATTTACTGTTTGCAAAGTTTTCATGCTTATTTATTTGCATTTATTATTTTAGACATATTTCCAAAAATTCATTGATTATAAGAGACTCTCTCGTAATTGTTACACATTACATATTTTTAGTATATATGTGTGAATTTTATTATATTTTAAATACATGTATGAGTACACTAATTAGTATTAGAAATTTAAAAATTCGAATTTGACGTGTATTTTTGTTGTCTCAATCTAAAGTATGCTGATTTAGCAGCTTGTGTGTGTGTATTTTCAAATTTGTTCTTAAAATAATAGTTCTGTCGTTAAAGAAGTTCAGAATAATAACGTTTTGCCTCTATATTTACTTTATCAGTAACATAAATCTTTGAACAATATCTACAAAATAAATACTACTCACAAAAAATATTATGTTTAAAATATTTTGTTTAATTAAGAAGTAAAGATCGCATTATTACTGAAATCAGTAATTTATTTCTTAAGAATTAATAACACAAAAATTATTTTCCTATAGTTTAAAATTGTTTAAATTCAATTTCCGTTACCCTCCTTCCCTGCCCGATGCAAATGTCAATTAATATTATTATGTATCGAGGTTGTCGGAAAAGTCAACATTTTCTGTTATTCATAAGTCACTCGTGAATACAAAAAAGCCAACCAATTATATATTGCCCATTTTTTTTGGTAATCTTTTCCCATCTTTTGGTGAAGCTTTCTAATTTCTCATTCATAAAAGAACTTATCTTTATGGGTGAAAAATTTTTTACAAGTTGCTGATTCACAGTCTCATCTAAGTCGAACGTTACATCACGTAAGAAGTTTTGAAGAGAACGCAACAAGTGGAAATATGAAGCCGCTAGATCTAATGAAAATAGTGGGTGGTCAACCTTTACGATTAATGAACTGTGGACATTTCTGGATGATGAAATCGTTCAAACTCCGATTGGCTATAATTCACACATGAATTGTTGAATGATTCGTTGGTAGGAACCCGCAAAACACGGCATATTTAAAATCCTACCATGCTGAGTATATAACCTTTTCCTGAAAAATGTCTACCTTTGGTGATGTTTGAGACTAATTTTCAGGTCGAAACAAAGAACATTTTTGCACCACAATGTTGTAAACAAACCACTTTTCTTCACCAATTAATAATCGCCTCATCAATTCTACTGTTTAAGGAGTATATCGTAGATGTTTATACGCGTCATGAAATTAATTTCATTGCGTATACCAAGAACTCAAATGTTGAGTTTGCTGACGTATTCAAATTTGTTTAAATGGTCCTGAACATGTTAATGATGGATGTCTAACGTTTCCGCAAACTTCCATTTCGTATGCTGTGGCTTGACTTGATCAACGGTTTTATTTTGTCGCCAGTATGAAATTTCGTGAATCATCGTTAACAGTGGCGTTCTTGTAGAGCATTGTCGCCGTAAACATTACACAATTTTTTTAGAAGCTTGGCACGCCTTCTTCACTTTATACAGGTAAAAGAACAAAATATGACGAAAATACACATATTAGTATTCCATTTTATAAAATTTGAAACACACAATAATGTGTTATCCTAAATATGTATTTCGACAGCTAAGCTGGCATCTTCCGTAATAGGCTTTTAGTAAATTTTCACAGAAAAATCGCATAATACTTTACTCGACGTCCGCATATACAGTAATATTTCTGCGGATATCGAAATATGTATTTGGAGTACAAACAATATTCTGGTAAAGGGTATTTATTACCTTCTTGACTGAATGAACTAGTTCCATGTGTTGCAAAAAAGCGTCTTGACTTTTTTGACAGCCCAAATATTTCGTCGAAAATGCATAAAAATATCTGCTTTCATAATTTAGATCGGGTGTCTTTGTAGACTGTATTTTAATTATATATTGCTACTTTTGTACCGAGAAAAGAAATTTATATAGACGCATATAATAATGCGCATAACTTTATTTTTATTTAACGAATATTAAACAAGTAAAATTTCAACCAGTGTTTTCAGTTTATTGTCCACTGATTATACAAACGTACATGCATCTACACAAATCAAAGAGTAGTAGGTACACGATACTGTTGAATATAAACTTTGTTTATCTAATTACAAATATAGAATATCAATTACATTTCTTTGCCACAATATTTTTACACTTATGTTAATGAATATTACAAATCAAGGTAACGTTCAGTCTGTGTGATTAAAATAGCTCTGTGAAGAATTAATGATTTTTAGTTTAGTTTAAATTATACAAATGAACTGCAATACATAATTAGTCATTCTCTTGTTGAGAACGATTGGTAAGTACTATTTAGACATTAATTTTTGACGGTGGTCGAATTACTGGAATTATGAGATGTGTTTGCAAATCTGGAGTTTAACATATCACTCCAAATGTGACAAAAAATAAACTATGAGTTTTTAACCAACCTATTTCTATTCAATATACAGTTATCAAAGTATTACATTTAACCTGAAATCACGGAGATATGTTAAAGTAAAAGAATATATATGTTTATATTATGTACAAAGCAGTGGAATAGAAAAATAATGTATATATGAAGTAGTTTATGGTTTTATAGATAAAATACGAAGAAGAGTAAGTGTGTAGTCAAATAAAACTTCAAATGTACAAAATCATTTTTAAAGAGGAATTTTTACTTGCTATTATTTACTTTTATTTATGTATGTTTACAATTAAAAAAAATATATAAATATCGTCAATATAATTATCAATATGCCTGAATGTATATGTATATGAAATTGTGATCAAATGATAGATAAGTTTAATGTTTTTAATCTAAAAATTTGTTTAAAATTAAGTTTTTTCATTATAGTTGTTGGTTTTGAATACACATACTATTAAACAGGCAAAACTTAATGATCATAATTGTACAATTGAGTTATACATTATTAATTTTCGTTTTGTTAGAATAATTTATTGTATATAAATAGGCATGGACTGCTCACATGACAAAATTGTATATTTATTAAAACATTGTATTTAATCAAGTGAATTATATATAATGCTTGCGTTACAGTGTGTTTAAAATATATATTTCTAACTCTAACTAACATTAATGAATGAAAATAAGTAGACGCTGTTTCTTATTTTTACAAAATATTAGTTTCAATTTTGCTATGGACTAACGGGAACAGTTAATATTTGTATTTATTTGTTTTAAGGTCTCTTATTACTGTATGTAAATAATTTATTCCAAGAAATGTTTACGTAAATATTTCTTGGAACGTTCAAATTATTTAACTTACAGTAATTAAGCGATAAAGTGAATTTAAAGCAAATAAATACAAATATTAACTGTTATTATTAATCCATGACGAAGTTGTAAACTTTCCATATTTACAATGGAAACTAACTAGAAACCTTCAACTTATAGATATGAAATATATTGATGGAATGAGAAAATTCAAGGAAAGTATATACGAGGGAGCGTTTTTATATTCGCGGAATGGGGGACAAGGGGTGGAAATAAAAAAACCAAATTATTTTTCTTTTTCAATATATTCACCTGCAAGACGGATACATTTTTCACATCTTTCAATTAATATATTTATACCCTCATAAAAAAAGATTTCTCTTTATCTGCAAAATACGTCGAAACTGCCTCCTTGACTTCATCATCGGCAGTAAATTTTTTACCCCGCAGCTCTTTTTTCATTTTTGGAAACAGGTAATAATCACTCGGGGCCAGGTCTGGGCTGTAGGGTGGGTGATTCACAATTTCGAAGCCCACCTTATGCAGGGCAGCTAACGCAACGCGGCTCTTGTGGGCGGGCGCGTTGTCGTGCAAAAGCAGAACATCTTTTGTCAATTTTCCCCGTCTTTTCTCTTTAATGGCTTCTTTTAGTCGCTCTAATATTGAAGCGTAATATTCTCCGGTTATAGAAACACCTTTATTTTTATAATCAATCAACAATATTCCTTCCGAGTCCCAAAATACCGTTGCCATGAGTTTCCCAGCTGATTGTGACACTTTAAATTTGTTGGGAGGTGCTGTGCCCTTTTTATGCCACTGCATGGAGTCTTGTTTGGACTCAGGTTCATAATGATGAACCCAAGTTTCGTCTCCAGTAACAATTCCACTCAATACACCATCCTTGTCTTCATTACAGAGGTCCAAAAATGCACGCGAACACTCTACGCGCTGTTGTTTTTACGGCGGCGTGAGCATTCTCGGCACCCATCTTGCGCTGACCTTAGACATGCCGAGATGATCGTGTAGGATTTTAAAAATTGTTGTATCGGATACTCCAACCATTTCTGCGAGTTGTTTCTTCTTTAGTCGAGCATCTTCGAGTACAATTTGTTCAACTTTTTGGATAAGTGCTGGCGTGGTCATCTCAATGCTCCTGCCCGGCCTCGGGTCGTCTTCAAGGGATTTCCTTCCTTGTTTAAATAAACTATGCCACTTGTACACCATGGTTTTTCCTCGACAAGAGTCGCCGTAAACCAATGACATCTCATTCATTATGGTCGCGACTGATTTTCCTTGCCTGGTAAGGAACTTTATAACGGCACGATATTCGATTTTTTCCATATTTCACTTTTCACTCCTGATTATGTTACTTAGTTGACGATAGCTCAAAGACTAACTGTCTAATAACAATGAAACTTCGTATTTATACTAATCATGAGTCGCTGCACAGGCCACGCCCCCAATGCGCCTACTCACCCCTCTACAACCCGCTCATTCCGCGAATATAAAAACGCTCCCTCGTATAAAAACAAAACTAATTTATTGCAACAAAATGATTAAATTAAACAATTTATTGACATAAGGTTAGAAGAAAACTACTTTGGAATGAATAAAACCGCTAAACAAAGTTTTTTATACAATAATATTTTAATACTTATATAATAATTTCATATAATAATTTCACCAATTTTGATCTGCTTATAGAAATATATGAAAATCTACCATAAAATTCAAATAATTATTTAATATCAATTTGCTTTAGATTTCACTCTTTCACGAGAACTTTTATAATTATTTACTTTTTCAAATGAAAAATTTTTAGTATAGTTTAAAATAGATTTCTATCTCGTAGGGACATTGTCATTATACGGTCGACTGTTATAAAATTCCTAAAATTAAACGTTTTATCTGTTTTGTAGATTTATTATACATATATATATATATATATATATATATATATATATATATATATATATATATTTTGGGTTTATGATTTTTATTTCATAACTTTAGTATTTAAAAATCATTGTTATTTTTCAAGGGTTTAGTATATTTATTTAATATGAATAATTAACTGATGTGGCCTTTATTGATGAAAATCCATAACAAAATTAAACACAAAAGCTCAGTTGTGTGTTTTTCACAAAAAATCTTTATTAAAGAATAGTAACAATTGTTCCACAACTGAGCTTTTGTGTTTAATTTTGACATGAATAGATTCTTGAAAATAGTATCAGTTTTTCAATTACCGATATCTACAATCTTACCACTTCTTTTTCTAAAAAGAACGTCCCTTCATCTGAGAAATATATTCTTTTAACTAATTTTAATTTTATTTTGTGAACTTAACTTCTTTAATATTGTAATAATTTTAGAGCTGAATAAACTTTAAAAGAAACCATTTTAACTTGTAGTGTATCGTGTAGTAAGTTGGATTCCCACAAAAATTGTAATATAACAATTGAAACATGAAGATTGTCATTGCGTTTCTGGAATGTGACATTATTTAGTCCTTGGATATATGGTTCCAGATCTTCGTAAATACCTTCATGCATTTAAATAGAAGGAACTCCAACTCCCTATGCTGTTTCTAACCCAAACCATCAATTCTCTAGAAAGTGCAGTTTCACGTTCTAAGTATTCAAAAACTGTTTTCCTTCTCTTCAAACTCGTCTACGATTGTCATGATTCTGAAAACAAAATTGAGATTAATATGAAAAGACAATATTGTTCCACTCTTCATCAAAATCTAGTACGCTTAGTAAGAGGCAGTGTTAATCTTTTACGATAGTAAAGTATTAAATCCGGAGACACATAGAACAACGACCTTGAGGTACTATTTCGAACCTTAAGAGCAAGCGCTCTTAGTCTCCTATTTTCCTCTCCGGTGGTTCTTTTGTCATCCAGAGCTTCTTCTACAATGTTGACTACCTTCTTGAAATCAATCTCTTCAACAACGAATAATTGTAGCAATATTTGTTGCACAGCCTTAGTGATTTTACAAAATGTAATATCTGCTTCACACAATTCAACAATACGGCCTCTTTCAAAATCATTTAGCCTTATTTAACCTGTTCGAGTATTTTCTAAACAACGTTTGTAATTTCGAAGATTCAATTTATTTGTTATTTTATTACAACTCCGTGTGCATTATGAAACTTATATAAGAAATATTGAAATACTTGGAAAATTTCATAAATTATTGAAAAAGTTTGGTTCGCCGTAACAGCATTAATTTTATTATATATTCCCCTCAAACTAGGACTATATTCTAAGTTAATGTAACTATTTTAGATAAAGAAATCGAACATTTTTCTATGCACCTTTTCCAATCAAACAAGTTTGTAGAAAAGATAAAGCAATGGCATTTAGAATCATCTATTTCGCAGGCCTCGTCTTTTCTAATGCTTTCTTTTTCAGAATACTTTATAATTTGAGAAACGTTCTTGTTTAAAATAAGATTAAATGTGATACGAACGCAACAATGTGTCAAACAATATGTTAATACTTTTCGATCGTATTACTCTAATGTATGTACATTATGCTGTGAATACTTTGCTACTGTACATTTGTGCAATACTGTAATTGATTGAAAGGTAAAGGCAGAGTTCTACTATCTATCATATTTCTTGGATTTAATACTATGATTTCAGTACCATTACAAAAATATAGAAGCCATTTTATTCTTTCGCTTCAGAATTTGCTTTTTAGGTAGTACACTGGTCAATTTGAACCACCAAAGTAATACATGCCGTTAAAGGTAACCTACAATTTCTACATTACCAGCAGCGAGTTGTAGATAGAAGATTGTTAATTTCATTGAAGTCTAGTAAAATTTTGAAAGTGTCTATTCAGCATCCATCATAATTAGCTACCTTTACTAAAGTAAGTTCTAATCCTCATATTATGGTGAAACATATAGAGTTCCTTTTTTGCATTTAAATTATAGATGTTTATATTATACTAACATCTAAATATTTCAATTCTTGCTGGTTCGGTCAATTTTTTTTTAGTTAGTTAATTTCCTTACATTGGAAACTAATACACTTAAACGTTGAACAAGTACTTATTAAAACTATTATATGTTGATATATATATATGTGTATAAATTAAAGGTGGTGATAATTTTGATGGAGTCTGTGGTTGATTAATTTAATCACTGAGGGTTGATATATAACCCCTTTCCACATTAATTTTCGTGTTCTGTATATGTATTTCGACAACTAAGTTGTCATCATCAGCAGATAATTAAACAGTGTCGCATCTGGAAAACTACGGCAAAATACCCGCACACGATCAGTACTGCTGAAAGCCAAAACGCACGCTGCGCACAGTGTGCATTTTGATAGTTATACAAAACTTCTCTGGGAATTTGTGCTTCATTTGCATGTTTGCAAGAACTATATTTTTAAATAGACAACTAATAATAAATTGTTTCCATAATAAATATATAATGATCGAAGTTTAGCAAAAAGATTTTTTTTACTTTTACATTAGTTACCAGGTGTACCGAAAAATCATTACCGGTTTTTTCGCAAGAAAAATACAATTTTCAAGAAAATGTAAAAATTTATTTATTCGAGGTATTGGCCAATTGATTCTACACATCTTGCCCATCTTTCAGGCAATTTATGGATGCCATCCCAAAAAAAGTCCTTCGAGAAAACCCATTCATCGAGCCATTTTTTACTTTTTCGAAATTGGCGAAGTGCTGCTCTGCAAGCTGCTCATTCATGTGAAAAGATGATAGTCGAACGGGAAAAGGTCTGGAGAGTACGGCGCGTGCGATATTATGTCCCGTCCAAGTGCTTCGGACACATTCTGCTTATTTTCTTATCAATGCATGGTTTAAATTGATAAATTGTTGTCGGTAGCTATTAGTACTAACTGTTTTACCAAGATTCAACAGTTCGTAATACACCACGCCATTATGGCCCAAACAAACACAGAGCATTATCTTGCGACCAAAACGATTTGGCCTTGGAGACGATGGGCCGGCTTCGCCAGGTGATAACCATGATTTTTTGCGCTTAGGGTTTTCGTCACCCGTCATTATTCGATGCAGAAATGACTTCCGATCATGCCATTGAAGCAACATTTCGCAGACGATTTTTCGATTTTCCATTTGCCTGTCATTCAGTTGATTGGCACCCATTTTCCCAAGAATTTTTTTGAATTTTTCCCATTACTCGTAATCGGTCGCTAATCGTTTTTTGGGCAACATTTAACGCTTCTGCCAATTGTTTTTGTGTTTGAGTTGGGTCTTCGTCCAATAACTCCTGCAGTTTCGCGTCTTCAAACGTTTTCGATCTACCAGAACGTTCTTTGTCTTGTACATTGAAATAACCACATTTGAATTGCCAAAACTACGCCTCACATGTTTTTATGTTCGGAGCATATTCATAGTAAGTTTCTACCAGTAAATGATGCCTTTCAGCGGCTTTTTCCTTTTGATTAAATAAGAACAGTTATTCTTGCCGCAAATGCACTTTTTAAGTCACGAAATTCGACATTTGAAGCTTGATGTCAGTAGAATAAAATAACATATGTGTCAGATCATAAGACTGCATACTTAAGCTTAGCAAAATCTGTTAGAAAAACCGGTAATAACTTTTCGGTACACCTGGTATATACTATATCTATACAGAATGTATATCGGGTGACTACAAACGATCGATCAAGTACTTGTTAAATTTCGCAGCCATAAGAAATTGGTCAGTTATCCTCAGATTTATTTCTTAGGTTAGTATAGTTTATGAGTGGTTTAAATTGTTTAACTTTTGCCTTATTAAATGTTAAACGAATTTCTGGAATGTCATGTATGACATTCCAGAAATATTGCCAGCTTAAAAAGAATTAATTATTTGTTGTCACCCTTTATATTACATGAAATAAATATACATAAATAATAAGAGTGATATTGACTCTTATGTTGGAGTAAGTTTGTTTGTCTTCTTGAAGACAATCTAAACAAGATTAGTATACAATAAAGTATATAATATGGCTGCTAGTCAAATTATAATATATCATATTTTAAACATTAATATGCTTTACTGATATCAATTTTTCATATAAATAGGGTGCAAAGGACTTGTTGATACATTATCGTCCATCTCAAGCGACAGTGTCACATACATGTTTTATAAATATTAAGTAGTAGTGCCGTAGGTGATATATTTAAGTCACCTCGGTTCCACTACTTGTTATTTATTAAATAACATTCTTCATACTTGGCAAAAAAGGTAAATCTTTTTGTTCTAAAAGTGTACTTTAGGTGTCTACAGACGAAGATTATTTCGAAGATCTTTTCAGTTGTAATGAGAAAGAGAAAATTGTTCATAGTTTATATTTCATATTATCACAAGTAATTTATGTTATTTTCCTGATTTTAGGGCAAAGTATGATATTAAATTATAATATTAATTTGTAATGTGATTAACAGTAACGTTATAAATTGGTCTAACCTCAACATTTTTCGAGTCATTTAAAGTTGTTTTCTGTTTATGAGGAGTATACTAATCACAAAAACTTTCAGCTTAAAGCTTGTCATGTGAAAAAAAGTTCGCCTTTGTTATTTAAAGCAAAATTTTCAATAAAATATCTCTGTACATACATATATGTAATTTTTACACAGTTTGGAATATTTTACCCAGGTCTTTTTTCTGCTTTTATCGAGTATACTCGTCATCGTTTAAGATTAACCATTATAAAATCCCACAAAATATTTAAGCTTTTAAAATACTTTACATATACTACTTTCAAATTTTATATTACACAGGTTTATTTGAGAAAATAAAGGAATAAAAACATTAACATATGCCGTGACTTTTTTATATGCCCGTGCAGTGTGGATTTTTGTTATTTTTAATTGAAAAAAGAACATGTCAATGTATTGCAAGAAGCAATCTTTGATAAAACAAATGAATTAAGATTGTTGTAACGTCAAAAATTGATTAGAGAAAATATCAGTTTATGTAATTATTTATTTTAAAGAGGAAAGAATAACTACTAAATAAGAACAAAAATAGCTTTCGCCAAGGCGGTAATTTGTTTTCAGTTACTTATTCTTTAATAAAAGAATATAGATTTACTACCTTTTGTCTGACGAAATGGAATGAAAAATTGTTTGTTACGTGGAAAAAAACATAGCTATATTTAATAGCTAAAGAATGTAATATATTCAAGACTTTTGTATGTTGTTAAAAAATGCAAATACGAACCTTATAAATTTGTGATGAATTTAAAAGAATAGAATTTTGTGATACGATACTTAATTTAAAATGAAAATGAAATTTTTGCCAATTTAATATTGACTGTCCAAGTAAGTAATTACTTTTTCTTTATTATCTTTTTAAGTTTTGTTTAAACCATAAAATAACCTTATCATATAACTTTTTAGTCAGAATATTATTTGCAATGTGTTTTATTATAATACTATTTAATATTTTATTATAATAAAAGAAATAGCACATAATGTTTACAGTAAATAGGCAGTAATTACGCAGTAATTACCTGAGTATGTCCAAGAAGCACAATTCTCTTAAAAAATACTTGAAAAATAACAAATATTAAATCCATAAAATCAAGAGTCTATAAGTTATAATGTGGTATTTGCCCAAGTGTTCATATTGGACAAACAGGAAAGACTTTTAGTAAACGTATCTTAGGACATAACAACTCTTACATAAATAAAAAAAGAATTCTTCTTTCGCTAATTATTTAATTAATAGTAACCATAAGTTACATTTTGACTAGCGAAGTAAGGCATTTAGAAAGCAAAGGACATAAACTAAATTTATTAGAATGTTTAGAAATGAATAAATTTAAAAAATCAAATAACCTAATAAACGAACAAACTTTACCATTATTAAATTTGTTTGGATAATAAAAGTTTAATAGCCCAGAAGAATGTGCCTTTCTAATTTTTCTAGCTTGTTATTTTAAGTTATTCCGTATTGTATAAAATATTAAACCGAATTAATAAATAAACGGTGGCAATTACTAATGTAGAAGGATAAAGAGAAAACCGGAGCTATAGCGGGTATAGTCGTGGGTAATTATGATGAAAAGGGAAGTTGAGCTCTTTCAAATAGAAGCCAAAATGAATAATTTAATAATAGCATTTTTTTCTAAACAGTTCTTTATATAATGTACATAATAAATATAATTAAAAGTATCTCAAGCAATAGCTACTAATAAAGCAATATCCTCAATAGGATTTCTTAAAGCTGCAATTATCCTCGCATTACATGATTTAATATTTTGACAGTAACTAGCTAAACAATAAGACATTAATCCTAAATCATCTCCCCTTAATAAGATCTTAATAAAATTCGCACTTATAATTAATAATATTGTTAATAGCACAAATATGCTAACATAACAAGTCGACTAAATAAACACGTATTTCCAGATATATAGTATACATTTACTTTCCATATTATTGTATATCCTAATATACAATATTCAATAAATACTTGTTTATATATTTAAGTTATTTGTATCGTTTACCATTTGATCTCTCTCAAGAGCATTCAAATTATAAGAACCAGGTTCGTTTTTTCCTGTTACCTTTTTAATTATTTTATATTCTCTACAGGTACCAGGTCGGCTGAAAAGTCCCCGGTCTGACACATAGATGGCGTTACTGTTATTAAATCCATATGTTTTTTAGATAGTACTAACCTTCAAACGAAACGTGTCAAAATTTGACAGCAATCCGACCATTAGTTACTGAGGTATTGCGTTAAGAGTGAAGCTACTTTTGTTATTTAAAAAAATGGAAAAAAAAGAATTTCGCGTGCTGATAAAGTACTGCTTTTTGAAGGGAAAAAATACCGTTGAAGCAAAAGCATGGCTTGATGAGGAGTTTCCGGACTCTGCGCCAGGAAAATCAACCATAATTGATTGGTATGCTAAGTTTAAACGTGGTGAAATGAGCACCGAAGACGGCGATCGCAGTGGACGACCAAAAGAGGCTGTCACCGACGAAAACATCAAAAAAGTTCGCAAAATCATTTTAAATGACCGTAAAGTAAAGTTGATTGAGATAGCTGACATCCTAAAGATATCAAAGGAACGTGTTGGACACATCGTGCATGAATATTTGGGCATGCGGAAGCTCTGTGCAAAATGGGTGCCGCGCGAGCTCACATTCGATCAAAAACAACAACGAGTTGATGATTCTGAGCTGTGTTTGAAGCTGTTAAATCGTAATAAAACCGAGTTTTTGCGCCGATATGTGACAATGGATGAAACATGGATTCATCACTACACTCCAGAGTCCAACCGACAGTCAGCCGAGTGGACTGCACGCGATGAACCGGCTCCAAAGCGTGGAAAGACGCAACAGTCAGCTGGAAAAGTTATGGCGTCAGTTTTTTGGGATGCGCATGGAATAATTTTCATAGATTATCTTAAAAAGGGCCAGTCCATCAACAGCGACTATTATACAGCGTTATTGGACCGTTTGAAGAACGAAATCGCAAAGAAACGGCCCCATATGAAGAAGAAGAAAGTGCTGTTTCACCAAGACAATGCATCGTGTCACAAATCAATGAAAACAATGGCCAAATTAAGTGAATTGGGTTTCGAATTACTTCCCCATCCACCGTACTCTCCAGATGTGGCCCCCAGCGACTATTTCCTGTTTGCAGACCTCAAGAGAATGCTCGCCGGGAAGAAATTTAGCAGGGATGAGGAGGTGATCGCCGAAACTGAGGCCTATTTCGAGGCCCTCGAAGGCAACTATGTTGAATAATAAAATCGAATTTTGCCAAAAAACTGTGTTTTACTATGGTAGACCGGGGACTTTTCAGTTCGACTGTTATATGATTATTCAATATGTGGTAGAATAGCATTTTTATTTTAGATTTTTAACACAAAGTTTACCGTTATATACAGTAAAAACAACATCCTTATGGTCAGCGGCTTGATTGCGGGATGTATTCACTGTACGTTGAAAGACTAGTCTACGTCTATGAGCTACATTCAGTCATAGAACATTAATATGGGTCTTTAGCAGTTCTTAGCGTTATACAATAAATATTTATCTACTTCTAAAATTTCAAAATTAATAATGGCTCTTTAAAATATTAAACAAGCTTTTAAAGAAAATACGAATGATGAAATTATTTTGAGAATAGATTATATTAATTATAAAATTAGTAACTATATCATTTAAAAAAAATAAATTCTACAAATAAACAAATAAAAACTTTTAAAAGCAATCTCTGTGAAAAAATGAAAATAAAAAACGTAAAGTCTTCTAAAACTTAAATGTCTTTATTGTAGGAAAAATTAAGCCAAAACAGAATTCTAAGCTTCTGCTTCACTAAATGTTCAAAATGCAAACGAGCAATAATAGTATTGTAAAAACTTCTTCGAACATTTGTAATTGCTTCCCGTTGAATGTTTACCATATAATTAACACACTCTGCTCGCAATCCTACATTACTAGGCTAGTTACCTAAAGAGCCATAAATTGATGTTTTGAGATAATCCCAACAAAAAGAAATCATTTAGGGATAAATCAGGCGATCTAAGAGGCCAATAAATATTGCTTTAGCTAGTTAATAACCTATAGTAAAGGTGCTACGCAAATATTCTTCTTACAGCAGGATGATGCCGCCACTCATTATGTAATACAAGTTCGAAAAATAACCGAAAGTGCTGAAGACGATGTAAAAGTTGTTTAAGCACGAGGTTCGTGGAGGGATATGGTTATTGATTATTCATTTTACTGTAATAGTGCAGAAAATGATTAATATTACTATTTATACAAGATATCAGATTACATCATTGAAAAAATAATAACGAATTTACAAGAATGAATTGTATTAGAGTTCAATTAATTTTAACTGTTCAAAATGAAGAATTAGATTTATAAGGTCACATTATTGATTTGGGGAAGATATTTTTATCAAATATACATGCTATAATAAAACCAATACAATGACGTTTTAATAGACTACTCTAATTAGAAAGTTTGAGACATTTAATTCAAAGAATACAAAGATTGGATTTGATTGTGTTTTCAATGTAGACATACAACCAAGTATGTACAAATATGTATACTCTTCTAATGCAGCATTTTTCATAACTACAAAAAATTGTTGCATTAATGTAAAAAATATACAAACCAATCGATTCAAATGTGACAAACAAAAAAATTTAAGATGTTTTGAATATACGAAAAACAAGAAATTCGTAGTGTAGAATACTATCCAGTTACAGAAAAAAATATTTTAAAAATAATTGCAAATTATAAAAAAAATAACAGAATTTTAAAAGAATTAAAAAAAAGAAGATTTACATTTAATATTACAGAAAGATATGAATGGACTGCCTCATATATAGGGTTGGCAACTAAGTACTTTCGGTTTTGTGGTATAAAATAAAACACTTTTTTTTTAAACAAAGAATAGTTTTTAATCAATTATATATTTTCCATTTTGCTCAATGACCTTTTGCCATCTTTCTTTCAGCTGCATGATTTCGCGCTCATAAAATTTCTGGTCCTTATCAGCAAAAAACTGAACCAGGTGCGGGTGAAGGTCATCGTCATTTGTGAAAGTTTTACCATTCAAATATTAATGTGATAAGTTTTTTTTGCCTTGTTTGATTAATGAATTCTACTTTTACAAGATCGTTTATTATAACAGAGTAATAACAATAATAATCATTATTATGTTAAGAAAACACAAAATTGTAAATAATAAGTTATATTAACAAGAATAAAAGAATACAATAATAGGAAAAAAATCTATATATCTAATTTTAACCAAAGCAAGCACATAAAATAATAATAAGAAGAAACAGAATAAATACGAACATACGAAATATAAGAACAAAACAGTTGTATCTTTTTAAATGGAGAGCAATTTAAGAAAAAAATTCTAGCTAATTACTATTATATAGACACATACTACTGTGGGCTAAAAATAGTAAGACTTTGTTCATAATTTTTAAATTCGGAGCGGTCGTTTGAGTTTGCTGAATAGCCAGAAGTCATACGGAGCTAAATCAGGCGAATACGGTAATTGTGGCACGATATTGGTTGAAAATTTGGCGAAAAACTCACGAAGAATTAATGCAGTATGCGACAGTGCATTATCGTGGTGCAAAAACCAAGAGTTGTGGGCCCATAATTCTGGCCTCTTTTTACGAATAGCATTATGCAGACGACGCATAACACTCAAATAGTATTCTTTGTTGACAATTTGGCCGGTCGGAAGGAATTCGGAGTGCACCACACCTCGATAATCGAAGAAAACTGTCAACATAACCTTGATTTTTGACTTGCTTTGATGTGTTTTTTGGGCTTCGGCTCACCTTTGATACGATCGTCTGTTTCCGGGTCATAAGCATAGATCCAAGTCTCATCTCCAGTTATGATGCCTTTCATTTTATCTTGATAGTCGGAAAGCATTGTTTCACAGACGTCAACGTGACGCTGTTTTTCGAAAAAATTAAGTGATTTTGGAACAAATCGTGCTTTCACTTTTCTTAGGCCCAAATGATCTTTCAAAATGATTTTCACTGATCCTTCCGATATTCCAACGATGCCAGTAAGGTCTCTGACTGTTAATCGTCGATTCCCAAGCACCAATTCCATGATTCTATTGACGTGTTGATCATCAGTTGATGTTGATGGCCGTCCTGGACGTGGTTCGTCATCAACGCGTTCTCGACCCTCTTTGAATAATTTGTACCAATCAAAAACACTTGCTCGCGACAAACAATTATCACCGAAGGCCTTTTGCAACATTCTGAACGTTTCGGCACCAGAAATTTGATTCCGTACACAAAATTTAATGGAACTTCTTTGTTGAATAATTTGACTCATTGTAAAAATCGCCGAATGCACTTTTTGTACTTCAGAAAGACAAGCGTATACTAAACACTAATGATTATTTTGATGTGACATTTGGCACAGATATCACTGACAGTCATACCAACCTAGAAAAAAAATATTTCGACGAATGGGTTTTCGCGCGAAATTTAAATTAGAAAGTCTTACTATTTTTTGTCCACAGTAGTACATGTGTTTTTCCACGAAGATAAAGTGGAGAAAAATTCGTTATTGAGTAAAATAAATAATTTTGTAGCAGATATTAATAAATACATAAATAGTTAAAATTTTCACTTATTTTATTTATTAATTATGGCACATTACAATTGTTCCACCCACACTAAATTCTAATGCACATCGTAAAACTCTAAGGGATTTTAGTTTTACAATATGTGTTACAATTCAGTTTACTTCAAACATCTGAAGAAGCAGCTGCATGGCGAAACAATCGTTATGTGCAATAATTAAAAAATAAAACAAATGGAAAAGAATCGCCCAAATTTATTTACCATTCTGCAGATCCTCTGCATCAAACATAAAATTGTTTCTCTTTGTATTTTTTATTAATGATCGCTTTGGCTTACTGAAATGTATTGGACTTGGTTGTATTGACGGCTTAAAGATGTACATATATGGACGTTAATATGTAGTTCGGATGGGACAGTTTTCCTAGAAGACTAATATCAATTTAATAAGCATTTGTTGTTTATAGAAACTGATGTTTAAAACAATCAACAACAGTGTTTCAATGGTAGGTATGTGTGAATATGCTTGAATAATTTCCCATATTAGCTACACTTGTCTTAAGTTGAGAGTGGAAAATGTACAATGGAAATTACTCTCAGAAGTACAGATCACAGTCGCCTTCTAAGTGAACATACTTTAATATTGAATACCAGATGAAACATCGTCAGTGCTAATTATATGTACTATATGTCTAGTGTAATACATACGTATATAATAACAACAATAATGTTAAAATTTTCAATTTTGTTTGAATAAATATAAAACTAAATCCAAAAAAGAAAAGTGTATTGTATTATGTATTGCGTATCTTTAACAACTGCATTTAAACTTGTACATTGATCCAATATGTTAATAACAAAGGTAAGAAATTTATGTCTGTACGTTTTAAAACAAGATAATTCACTAAATACATTTATTTATCATAACATAACACTTAACACTTTATATATTTATTTATCATAATTGTAGACCAAGACCAAAAAATATTTTGTTCGAAATTTACTGTCTATTTTTTGTCAGAGTAAAAAATGGTAACATTGGTCTAAAAATTTAAAACACACACAATTTTGGGCGGATTAGAATACCAATTACAAATATGATATTCACTTCGTTCTAGTATGTAACGTTCTTTGTCTCACATTTTCTAACATTATAAAAGAGCACGCAAAATTGAGCAATAATAAGTAAAAACATCAAAATAAATTCGTAAAATTAAAAAGAAAGTGCTTTGAAATTAGTTACAGCTTTAACCTCATATTAAATGATTAAAATGAATAAATGGTTCAATTCCGGTTTGATTTCATCGTTTCATATTTCCTATACAAAGACCGCATTTTACCCCCTCAGTGTAAAGGCTATCTTGATTTTTTTTGTTATGTGTGGCAGACTACAACAAAACCTAAGAATATTTACCATTTATACTTTCATCTTCCAGTTACCCATCAGCACAATGCTTCGATATTACGAGTTCCTACGGATTTCGAGATTTGGTTGACAATGAGGGCTATTGTTAGATGTTGTGTTATGACGATTCTATTAAAGCCCATAAAGGGAGTTTAAGAAACTAAGATTTCACTACCTTAGCAATATTTTTATTTTATTCTGTAAGTCTAAATTTATATAGAAAAGTTAAAATTTTATTATTTGAAATTTTAAATGTTATAGATATTAAGATGATTGATTGTTATCCCTGAAGACACTTAAAAAACTTAAATATATCAGATTTGGTATAATAATACCACGTCACTTTTTTACATATAGAATACTATATGTAAAAAAGTGACGTACTAGTAAAAAAGTATATTTTATTTCTGATAAATAAAATAGTTAAAATTTGAAGGTCAGTGTAGGTTTTACAATTTGGAGTACAATGAAATCAGTTTTTGACAGAATGTAATTTATTTTAATAATAAGAATTTGTTTTCATTACTTTACATTCTCTGTTCAGACATTTTTTAATTTTTTTAATATTTAGCATTACGATCATTTGGGAATATGAGCAATATTAAAAATTCTATAGACAATGCATAAAAAGTCCATAATTAGTAATTAATAAATAAAACGGTTTAAATACTTCCTAATTTAATGAATTTATTTATACTTCGTAAATGTAGTGAGAACTAATTTCGACCAATTATGGTCTTCATCAGGCCTAGAATAATTGTATAAAATCAGGCAATTTTAAAATTAAAAATATTCTAGTTTATGATAAAGATAAAATTATTATTACCTTTTATTTACCTAATAGTGAGTTGGTGATTTTGATGGAGCCTGTGGTTGATTAACTTGATCACTGAAGGTTGATATCTAACCCCCTGCCACATTAATTTTCGTATTCTGTATACGTATTTCGACAACTAAGTTGTCATCATCAGCAGATAATTAAACAGTGTCGCACCTGGAAAACTACGGTAAAAATACCCGTACGAAAACAAATTCCGCACTCGATCCGTACCGCTGAAAGCCAAAACGTACACTGTACATTCGTTTCACATGATTTTTGAAAATTGTTTTACTTAAATTTAGATGAATGACATTATGAGAAAGTCATTTCATTTGCGAAAATGAAATGGTTAAAACTTGAAATGAAATATCTGCACAGTAAAAGAAGTAGATTAGAACTAGAATTATATGAATTACACTTAAAACTAACAAAAAATTTAAATCATTTTGAATTTCAAAAGTGGTGTAGTTTTTATAGGAAAATGGGTGAAATCACAAACCACAAATTAAATAAGAAAATTAAAGGTCTTAACAAGAAATTTAGAGAGTTATGTCTGCGATCAGACAATAGTCGTCAATAATTCATCAGAGACTTTTAATCGACAAGAAATAGATTTATTAAACAAAGGTTTAAAACACTGCATGCCCAACCGGGACACTCCTACCGAGGAGGCGATCGCAAGCATTGAAACGGCTATTAAGAATTTAGAACCAAGTTCAAAAAATTTCATTAGAGAGGCTTGTAAGATTCAAATTAAACAGAACTTACAAGAACACAAATAAAAACTAGTTAACCACGAATGGAATTCAATTAAAAGTCTCAGGTCGAAAGACTTCTTTTATTTAAAAGCAGATAAAGGGAACAAGTTAGTAATTTTGGACAAAAGCGATTATTTTCAATGAGTAAGAGACTCAATTTTAGAAGGGTCATATGTTGAATACGCGAAAACTCCATTACCAAAAATGATTAGAGATACAAAAAGCGTGTTAAGAAATTGTCCAAAGTTAATAACCCCGAACAAGAATTACATATTAAGTGTAAGTAATCGGTTGATTGCTAGACTATATTGTTTGCCTAAAATACATAAACCAGGCAACTCAATGAGACCAATTGTCTCAGGGATCAACTCCCCTACTTACTTGATTTTAAAGTGGTTAGTGAATGAATACGAAAATTTGCTCGAAAAACTTGAAAGCCTATCAGTTATTAATTCAGTAGAATTTATTCAAAAGATTAAAGACTGTAAATTAAAAGATGGGGAAATTTTAGTATTATTCGACATAACGTCATTGTTTCCTTCGGTACCAATTCTAGAAACTTTAAAATATTTAGAAGAATTTCTGCACAAAAATAAGATCGAACCGAAGAAAATAAAGGAATACGTGAGATTAACAAACCTTTGCATGTCCTAAAACTGTTTTCAATTTGAAGGGAAGTTCTATGAACAAAAACAGGAAACTACAATTTGCAATTGTCTTTTCCACGCATAGCTGACTTATTCATGAGTAATTTTGAAATTTAATTAAAACATAAGGCTAAATATTTTCCAAGAATTTGGATGAGGTATGTAGATGATATTTTCGCGATTTTCAATACACATAAATGCAACTTGGAAGATTTCGTCATGCAGTTAAATTCAAAATTTCCGACGATTAAATTTACAGTAGAAAAAGAAAACAATGACGCTTTGCTTTTTTTGGACACCTTAGTTATTAGGAATAATCTTAAAATAGAAATTGATATTTTCCGAAAAGTAACCAATGTCAATAGATTCATCACGGCGGACCCAAATCATAGCACGCAACAAAAGATGGCTTCGTTTAGTTTTCTTATCAATCGCTTGCTTAATTTCCCACTAACAAAAGTAAGATACGAAAAAGAATTGAACTTTATTAAGAATATCGCGAGATACAATGGTTTTGATTCGGAGATAATCAATGGATTAATTAGGAAGGCTAACATAAGAAAAACAATCCGGGATACCACATGTCTGACACTTCAAAGCAATCGAGTCAAGCAGTTTGTATGTTTACCTTTCTACCGTTTGACGAAAAATTTAAATAGTGTTTTTAAAGAGCGCGGTTTTCAAGTCACATTTCGGTCCACTAACTCCATAAAATCCGTTTTAGGAAATGCAAAAGACAAGAAATCGCGAATTTACGGAATTAAATGTCTAATGTAAATGTAAACAATACATCGGACAAATAAAACGATCGATAGAAACGCGGTATAAAGAACATATCGCGCATATAAAATTCAACCGGCCGGAAAAATCTGGTTTAGCAAAACATGTGTTGGATTGAAATCATAGTGTTAACGCGGATTGTTTACATTTGATTAAGAAATGTTGTTTGTTGTTAGTTGTAGTTAGTTGTCGAAATACGTATACAGAATACGAAAATTAATGTGGCAAGGGGTTATATATCAACCTTCAGTGATCAAAAAATAATAGTCTGTTTTAAAAGTATATAGTAAAATGCACATGCATCGTCATGCATATATGTATATATACGAGGGAGCGTTTTTATATTCGCGGAATGAGCGGGTTGTAGAGGGGTGAGTAGGCGCATTGGGGGCGTGGCCTGTGCAGCGACTCATGATTAGTATAAATACGAAGTTTCATTGTTATTAGACAGTTAGTCTTTGAGCTATCGTCAACCAAGTAACATAATCAGGAGTGAAAAGTGAAATATGGAAAAAATCGAATATCGTGCCGTTATAAAGTTCCTTACCAGGCAAGGAAAATCAGTCGCGACCATAATGAATGAGATGTCATTGGTTTACGGCGACTCTTGTCCAGGAAAAACCATGGTGTACAAGTGGCATAGTTTATTTAAACAAGGAAGGGAATCCCTTGAAGACGACCCGAGGCCGGGCAGGAGCATTGAGGTGGCCACGCCAGCACTTATCCAAAAAGTTGAACAAATTTTACTCGAAGATGCTCGACTAAAGAAGAAACAACTCGCAGAAATGGTTGGAGTATCCGATACAACAATTTTTAAAATCTTACACGATCATCTCGGCATGTCTAAGGTCAGCGCAAGATGGGTGCCGAGAATGCTCACGCCGCCGCAAAAACAACAGCGCGTAGAGTATTCGCGTGCATTTTTGGACCTCTGTAATGAAGACAAGGATGGTGTATTGAGTGGAATTGTTACTGGAGACGAAACTTGGGTTCATCATTATGAACCTGAGTCCAAACAAGACTCCATGCAGTGGCATAAAAAGGGCACAGCACCTCCCAAGAAATTTAAAGTGTCACAATCAGCTGGGAAACTCATGGCAACGGTATTTTGGGACTCGGAAGGAATATTGTTGATTGATTATAAAGATAAAGGTGTTTCTATAACCGGAGAATATTACGCTTCAATATTAGAGCGACTAAAAGAAGCCATTAAAAAGAAAAGACGGGGAAAATTGACAAAAGGTGTTCTGCTTTTGCACGACAACGCGCCCGTCCACAAGAGCCGCGTTGCGTTAGCTGCCCTGCATAAGGTGGGCTTCGAAATTGTGAATCACCCACCCTACAGCCCAGACCTGGCCCCGAGTGATTATTACCTGTTTCCAAAAATGAAAAAAGAGCTGCGGGGTAAAAAATTTACTGCCGATGATGAAGTCAAGGAGGCAGTTTCGGCGTATTTTGTAGATAAAGAGAAATCATTTTTTTATGAGGGTATAAATAAATTAATTGAAAGATGTGAAAAATGTATCCGTCTTGCAGGTGAATATATTGAAAAAGAAAAATAATTTGGTTTTTTTATTTCCACCCCTTGTCCCCCATTCCGCGAATATAAAAACGCTCCCTCGTACTATTTTAAAGAACTGTAGTTCCAACATTTAATGCAAGCTCAATATTAACATTCAACATTATAGTATGATAATGAAAAAACTATCAGAAAAAGAACAATTAATAAATAAATGTTATAAATACCATTTACTAACAACATAAATCTAAACCTTCTTGGCATCGAAATTTATAATGCAATAACTAGACCTAATGACGAAGAGTAAATAGGAGCTAAATGTATAGAGTTAGTTAAAAATGAAGAAAAAAGATTCATTGTTTCAAAACAATACCCGAAGAACGTAGACTTTTAAACAATTAAAAGAAAAAAATTATAAAAAAAACAGTTGTTGTAGAAGCAGACAATTCAGTAGGTACTTACATAGATAAAACATCAATATTTATTACTGAAAATAATTGAAATGAAACCCATTAAATACACTTATACACAACACAAAGCAATACTTCCTATGGACTATAAAATACCTACATTATACAGTTAACCAAAAGAATATACTCATATATCATGCTAATTGTGATTATAGTATCTTATAGTGAATATAATGTAGTATATGTACAATGTTTAATATTAAATCATTTGTAAGAACTATAATGCATTATTTGCAATTTAAACAAATAATAATTATTGGTTTTACATATGTCGCAATAGTGTAATTCTATTAAGTTTTGGAATCATTATCCGCTTATTTGTAAAGATAACAACAATCAACAACAGTACTTATTTTAAAGAATATATTTACTCTGGAAAATTCGAAATGCGTCTTTAAATGTACATACATACAATACCAGTGAAAACCGTTATTCATATGTTCTCTATTCATCTCACATTAAATTAATTTCATTATGTCGAATGTGTGATTGAAACTTCTAAATACCACATCCTATTTAAACCAATAAATGACCTGTGTAAGTGCGTGCATAATAATAAAACTCCTCATATGTCTCACCGGAAGGCATTCTTTATTACGAATGATTAACTATGAATCTTCAGTATTTTTTCAGATTTACGAATGACAAAAAGGTACACCTAATTCAATTTATATTCAATTGACCGCAACCTGTCAGATTGAATGAAATAAATAACCGAGACAAACGTTAGTTATCTAGCAATCCCTTTCACGACTATAGATAGAATAATTGCAGCACTAGATAGATCTTTGAATACGTACATGTACATATATAAATGTGTACATGCGTATATAAGTAGTTACATGAGTATCAAGACGATGGTTATTTTTATAACTTGTTTACACGTGTGCAAATTATGTTATATTGAGGTTATTATATAATAATAATAAATTTATTAGTAAGTCTTGTTTTTCCACAGTATAGAGACGTATTGCATCTTAAAGTCAAGTTTTTTCCGAAGGCTGTAAAAATGTCCTAACAGTAATACCATAAACAGTAAGTGAATTAAATTATGTGCATGATTAATAACAATGATTAATAGTTAGTTCTTTATTGAAACAGCTGAAATGGAAGCCCCACTATCCTAGAAGTAGGAACGGTTCATTGAAGGTAGCAAAGTAGGCGCTTCCAATAACGAAAAATTAAGATGGCACTGGTCATCATAATTTTCGGAATTGAGAAGGGAGTTATCGGTCTTTTGAATAGTATTTTTATATTAAATCAGAGTATATATTCCAAAATACACTATCACAGCACATTTTCAAGTAGTCATCATTATTAAATTATATTTGCGATGATTTGAAAATTCTTCAGGACTTTACAAAGTACTATTTTATATGTGTAGAGAAGTCGTGCTATCGATCAAGATTACTCAGTTGGAGACAGGTAAAAAGAGATAATATAACTTTAGCACAACAAGTTATGAATACTTCGCGTCCTAATTATTTTACTTCTTTTACATATTGGATTGAAAGTCATTAAAAATTTTGTGAAAGCATTAAATAAAGATGAGAAAGTGTTTCATGCACATCTTTTCGTGATCAAGTAAAATTAACTTACAAATAGAACACGTTATTAAGCGAGAGTGAGTGCAAAAGAGATGCAAGGTTTGTGAAACAGTAAACCAGTAAATTTTTTTAACTTCCTTGTCTCTTGAAAGTTCGTATGGCCTAATACTTTTTTAAATTCAAGAAGAGATGAAAATTTAGTAAGCAAAGTCCAGTAAATCGTTCTTTATTTCATTGATTTCTATTGTTGAAAAAATTCGTATATGGTGAAACAATCATTGAATAAAAAATATTTTCTTCTCTGTTTCAAGATTCTTTCTCGTCAATTGAATTAAAAGATTAGTATACCACTTTCTTATGTTATATTTCTTGAAAAGCAGTCTACCTTTAGAAAACAGTATTATTTCTTCAGACGACTTGCTTTCTTTGATTATGGAAAATCGCTGTAGCAGTACATTTGCTACAGTGTTGTATTGTTAACTAATAGCAAAATTGTCGCTATCGAAGCTATTTTGTTTGCACTTGAATTCAGTAATTAATTTAGAAGTCGAAAATTAAGTAGCACAGTCCAAGAACCTATTTTCTGTTCATTTTTCTACGACCAATTACTTGATTCCTTTTCTTTGACATTCTATTGTTTCCTTATTCTATATTCACTAATTTTCCCGTGTGTTCAAAGACTTCTGGTTTCGTATGTTTTCAAGGAAGTATTAGCTATTTCAAAAAATTATTATTAGGGAACTACTGGGGAAATCATCTAACCAAAAGGACGGCTATAAATCAACAACGCATAAAAAAATTTTCTCCGAAAACTAATTATGATCAGTGAAGCATGAAAGTTATGCACTAGTGAAGCTCTAATATCTATAAAGAAAACAAAGAGAAAGAGTATCGGTCCGATACCATTTTCTGAAAAACTTGCAATATAGACGCTTATCACGTGGTGAAACCAATAAGAACATATTACGTTATTAGATTATTAACAATGTAAATTTATTTAATTAATTCACATTGCGTGTCGAATTTATAAACAATGACAAAGAAATTGATTTAAATAACGAACATTTTTATGTATTAATTTTTTATAGTTTTCGATATAATTAATATCATCTCTATGAACAGTAATTGTTCTAAAAAACGTCGATGCTCAGCATATGAAAAGGTAGGTAATACATCGTGAGATTGAATTGATACGAAAAATGCATACCGGCCACGTGAAGACCTGAATGTGAAAAAAAGGAAGCGCTTTGTTTGTACTGACAATTAATGTACAAACAAATGGTCAAAAAGAAAATCAAGTGGAGTGGTATAATATGTATCTATAATACTATGAAAGGCAACTAACTTTGGAAGTAAACAAAAATCAGTTGCGTTTTACTTGATTTGAAACCAACAAGAATTGTTCGATCTAGGAGTACTCTAAAAAATGGTCATGCTATAATTCTATTTTGTAGGCTATTTTTTTTATTATAGTTTCAAAGCATTTAAACAATTAGTTCACCAAAGGTATATTTTAATTTTCCGAAGGCAAATTTTTCTGCATCATGATTGTTTGCATCGTCAAAATTGTTCTTATAATTCTGACTTTTCTTCTCTCAGATTGATAAAACTCAAGGTTATCATTTTATTGTTCATGGAAACTCTTTAATTATATAAGTTTTATGTTTTGGCTACATATCATTGTCTCTGAATGGAAAAATATTTCGAAACCTGATGTAAGGGCTTAAAGGGAAACATTTTAAAATAGCGAAACTATTCGTTTAAAGTTTGCTATATTTATTCTAAAATTTTGTCGAAACATTTACTATAATTTTGCATTTAGTCTTTGTGGAATAAAAATAAACTCTTCACCTCACAAAAGCTACTCCATAAAAAATAATAGAGTGTTACTAATATGTTTCTTGTGTGTGAGATCGTGATCTGACCTGACATTAAGTTATAGGTTTTAAAGGAAGTCATTTGTTAGCTATTAGAATTAATAAGAAGTTATACATTTACATGAAGAATATGGAATAGTAAATTTGATTAATTCTTTCATAATCATGATTCATCTCATTCATGTACAAAAATTGTGTCATTAGAGTTTATTACAAAAAGTACAGATCTTGAGAGATTTCATTCGATCACTATTTATACACCATTAATTGTAATATTAAAGAGAAAAAACACTTTCAATTAGAATGTATGTAGTATCTTTTTAAGTAAATACTGCGGTAATATAAAAAGTTTTGACAATTGTTAATAATGACATCGATAATACTAATATTTATAAATATTAAATGTACATGCGAAGGGATTTGAAAATACATTCCTAGTGAATGTAATCGTGTAACTAAAATTTTTTGTAGATTTTAAAGTTTTGCATATTTTGTAATATATAACCAAAAATCTTACGTGCATTTAAGAGAATAATTCTGTCGGGATGTTAAATGACCGTTAAAGTAAAAGTAATGTAATATTAGGCGGCAATAAACTCGGAGTATATATAAAAAAAGGACTCTGCTTATATTCCGCATAAGGGCGTATACTTTCTCCTGACTAAAGCGCAGAATAGCTATTTATTCTTGCCTTAGTTCTTGAATTTACTATTAGCACAATTTATCATCCATGAATTGGCCATTCCCACAATTTCGATACAGGCAATGGCTATTTAATGCTAAATATATTTTATATAAAGAATCGTAATTTTTTTAAGTGCATAATTTCAATATTTTAATAGTGTAGGTTACAGAATGAGCTATTATTCAGGAGCGTAGTGACACTGCAGAAAAATCTTTGTCTCTTTCTTTAAATGGTAGGGCTGAATTAAGGAACTTGCTAACATACATCTATCTTTTTAGAAAAACATTAGCACTAATACTTTCTTCATCTTGGCTTCCGGGTAGGAACCGCGTATTCGACAATTATGGTAGTGACGTTTCGCTACCACTTGTATAGGACATCTTCAATACTTAACTGCTGTTACTGTTTTCGTTATCGCGCAGAGATTGGTGTAAATCTGTTGTGGATGGGTTTATATAAAAATATTGGTCACGAGTCAATGGAGTGTTACGGTTACGGTTGAGTAGTTTGGAGATTCAGGATTTCCAGGCGTTGCGTGAGGGATAACTATCATCACGATTAAGGTTATTAGGGTGTTTCACAGATTTTTCAGTTATAATAATGACTAGTGTCAGAAAGAGCTTTAATCGAATTGAACTGGATATGGTGCCCAGCTTCAAGCCTATGCTTAGCAAGTGCAGAACCAGCTACGCACAGCAGTTAGGTATATCGCCAATGTATACACTACCACTCGAGCAAGAAATCTGGTACATACCATGTGATTCTAGAGAAACATGGTCTTTTACTCAAAATGGGTCTACAAGTTTGGAATGGGTTTTAAAGATTGTTCTAATGTTATTTTTGAGAAGTATTCTACTAATGCGCTTGGTAATACCTATAGGGTGGATGGACTTTAGAGAGGGAGATGATGTATGCTGAGTATTGAATTATGGGAACTCTAGGTTTAAGATGTCGGTCTATGGTAGCGGCAGTTAAGTCCTGAGGGTGTCCCATACATTTGATGACGAAATTTCGGTAAGAGAATTGTCGAAGACGTGGTTCCACTTCAGTAGCCAAGACAAAAAAAGTATGGACAATAATTTTTTTTGAAGAAAGTTTATTGACCTATTTGACCAAAATTCTGCAATTACAGTCGAATAGGTTAATAAACAACACAAAACTGCTTGTAAATTTCAGAGGCTTTATTGTTTTTTTGTTAACAAAAGCTAAGTTATAGAGAGAACTTGAAATCTTATAATATGTTCTGTTTTCCAGTTTCAATGGAGAGGTAATTCTAAAACATTTAATAATATATTTCGTAGTTAATGATTATTTTACAAAAACAATAAATCCTTCTGCTTTTAAGAACGAGTTTTAATATAGGAAGAAAGAGGAAAATATTGGACTAGTAATCAACCAATTTGGCCTTAATCTATAGAAAAACTTCAAAACGCATATTAATGCTTATACATACACAGACACAGCTTAGAACTCCAGACAATTGAGTGTTCAAACACTTTTTGATAAACATGATATCCTCGATAAAGAATGTGAATATAGAGATAGAAATAGGCAAAAATCATAAATGTAAAACTTAACTGAAACAATTAATTTCAGTTTATACATGTGTTGTATTCTAAAAGAAACGTTCATCCCTCGTTCATAAATAAATAACTAAAGTAGTATTTTTGTGTGTGCGTGAGGAGAGCATGATGGTATTCTGCTGCAGCAATGCCGGCTACAATAGAATAATAACATGTACAAAGGAAATAATCTCTTAATTTAAGTTAAATTAACGCTAGGATGTGGGTTTCACATATAAAGTCAATTGACGTTCATTAACTGTTAGTTTGCCGCTCATACTCGCCAAGTGTGTGTTGTATAGTTTCCTTTTTTGTTCTTAACCATCAAAGGTATGTACACGGAATTACATTAATTAATTCAAGATGATTAATTTTTGTATGAAATTAACATCATTAAAACATATCGATTTAACTGCTTAGGAACTTTAATTACGAATTGCTGTTACGAATCCTGTACGTACATATGTACGTGCAGTCACTTATTCATTAGTTAATATATGACTACAGCATGTGGTGTATAGGACAAGATGACGCTTGCATCATAAGCGGATACGCCCATATGAAGGAATTAACACTTTTGTTCATGTTCTGAACGGATTATTAGGGAATTTTTTCCGCGCTTAAGAATGGCAACGAATTAACAATTAATACTGTATATTAACTGTCTAAACTTAATAAACTTAATTTTAAATTCTTAAATGTTGGAATAGTATTAAGAATTTTGGCTATTATTTCATGGTAAATTTGCTTAGTCACCACGAAATTTTAGTCTTCTTGAGGAACTTTATCTATCTTCTAATAGCAGAGAACAAAAGGTTATCTATAACTAAATGGTTTAAAGAATTTTGATTGAAGTTCAGTGGAATATGAACGTTACTTTGGTTTTAATAACACCTCAAATGTTAAAAATACATTCACCAAATCATGTAAATACGTTTCAACAATAAACGAATAATTTTTAAAATATATACATACATAAATTATTTCTTAATTAATCTGACTTAATATTTGTGATTTCTGAGTAACCCAATAATGGCATCTTACACAATTTTATATGCAACTTGAGTCACAAATTAAAATGGATTTCCAAGGAAACGTGGCCGTTTTTTTTGTTTTATTACATTCGTCATTGACGAAGTATTTTTTTTACAACGTCTGCTATATGTTTGTCCTTCATTAATAAAAGATAGATTCAGAAAGTATTTTTATAACTTACAATGCCATTATACATTCACATAATCTTATTTCTTAATTCGAAAGAGGAGAGAAATATACTATTTCAATAGTTATTTGAAATTTGAAACACATACAGATTGTTCTAATTAAATACAATTGTTTTTTCAATTTAAAGTTATTTAGTTTTGAAAAATGTTTATAGTTCCATAGTATCTTATAACTGCACTTCCTTGGGTATGAATCACTTCTCCATCTGCAAATAGTTTTATTAAAATTATATTTACGTGTCATATTATAAGATAAACCTGTGTCTATATTTCTTTATTGAAATAATTGATTTTTTGCTTTTTACGTTTAAGCAGGTTATAGACCAAATTAAGATTTCTTTTCAGATGAATATATTCTTATATAATCGGCAACTAGTTATTATTTTGCATATAATCAAGTCAACTCCGAATATAGTTTTGATTTTACCCACTCTTACTTGGAAGCTGTTTAAGGAGATTTACCAGTTAACCTTTTACATAACAATTTAAAAAAATATTCGCTCTTCTTTGATGAAAATTCCAATTTTCCCGAAAGATCGCTAATTTTATGACAGTTATAACACATGAGTATCATTTTCGTACTGCTAGGTATCTAAAGCCTTCAATTTTTTTAAAAATTTAGTCGAGCTGGTCAGTTTAATTATAACCTGTTTATTAATAAAATTCTTGGCATCGTTATCACAACAACAAATGTGATTTATCCAATGAATATCTTTAATATCACTGCTCCCATAATTCATCTGCTATATCGTTAATTCTTCTAATAAAAGTATTATTTATAATCATTTGTAAAATGCTTTCCCTAATAGTATAATTTTCAACTATGAGATGTGTAACTTTATAAGACATAAGCAGAGTTTTTTGAGGCTTTTTCGATTTCTTCATAAGAACAAGATTTATTTTCAGGCGTTTCTTTCTGTAAACGCCTTTTTAATTGATTTGGTTTGGTTTCATACATATACTGTTTGCTATATTTGATAGAGCTTTTAATGTAGCTTTGGGAGTCGTGGCAGCTTTTTTATCTGTAGATGCAGATACATACATCTTTGAAAATAAGTTTGGATGAATATATTTTTCTATTATTGAATAATACTTGTATAAACTTTAAAACATTCAGTTGCAATAGAACAAAAACAAAATATTGAGTTTCGTGTAAAACTGCCTTAAAGTGAAGATGAATTTTGTTCCTACTAGCATAATTTCTGAACCATTTTATAGCTCTCGTAAAAATTTACGATTTTCTTTTGTTAGAAAGTGAGATGTACATCATAAAATTTTTTAAACAGGGTATCACGGGACCTAGAATTTTAAGAAATGCTACCTTAGATAATTCTTTAAAATATGCAATGGGTATATCCACGATCTTTCTAACAATAAATTCAATTCTATTAATTCAGTTGACGTACCTATTCTGTCGGTTTCGATTGTTGAGAACATATCTGAACCCTTTGCATTAGATGATTTAGAATCAAGATCATCAGAATATGATATTGACTTTGAACATTTTTCAATTTTCACAGAATGAGCTGGATGATGATAAGAGATTTGAATCTTTTTAAACAAGCTTCTGATTTGTTGGAATCACGACTCAAAGAAAAAAGTTTGCTTGCTCCAAGCGCAAAAAATTCTTTTTATCGGGAAAGAGAAAAAGAGTTACGGAGTTATTTTGCTCAAGACGACAATCTATTTTTTTGTTCAGATATTATAAGGAATTTGACACACTATGAACCAAAAGAACAAATATAGTCAAATGTATTTCGTTAAATAACGGAAATAAATACGCCTAGATATCCATTACTCACAGTACAAAGTTAAAGGAAGAATATTGTAATATCTCCTTAATATTGAATAAAATAAAGTATCGTGAACACGAGTAAGTAATTTGTATTGATTTAAAATGGCAGACATTCTTCTTGGCCAACAAAGCGGTTATACTAAGTTTCCCTGTTTTATATGTGTCTGGAAGAGCCGAGCTAAGCAAGAACACTGGGTAAGAAAAACTTGGCTCTTAAGAAAAAATATTATACCTGGTAAGCAAAATGTAGTCCACAATGTACTGACAAAGTTTTTTTTGCCGCCATTACATATAAAATTGGGTATTATGAAACAGTTTGTTAAATCTCTTGCTAAAAATAGGAACTGCTTTTCTTATATTTGTCTAATAGTTTCTCAGCTAACCGTGGAAAGTGGAACAACGAAGATTGGTACTTATTTCATAAATTCTTCAATGGTAAATAATATATTTAAATAAGAGAAGGCAAGAAATTCATTAATGATATTAAAAATATTTGTAGCTAGTGTCATAAATAATGTTATAGTTTTCAATTATGCTGATATCTGCAATTATGGTGCTGTTTCTGTCACCTTCAAGGTACACCCCTTGTGTAGTTTTAATTACAACTTTAACGACGTTCTCATTTCCAAGAACAAGTTTAGAACTCATTTTTATGAACACTCTTGAGAAGCTGTTTTACATTTTGTTGGATAACAGTTAATTAGAAAATATTACCACTTTCTTGATGCAATCTTTCTTTTCTAAATAACCAGAAATCAAAGTTAGTTAGGTTAGGTGAAATTTATAAGCATAACCATATAATTAGATGATCACTCTTTGGCCAGCAAGTCTCTTTTCGATCCGTGATCTATATTGTCGGATCGTAATTTGGGTCATTTTTTCGAATTGAATTTTGAATCTCTTCAACAGTAATGATATGGGATCGTTATTTTACTGGTTTTTCTATTTAATAAATTCGACTGTTACCGTTGAATCAAGTAATACAACAGCAGACCCTTAAATCGAAAGAGAAATACTTTTAAGGACTGACCAATCCGAGAATTTTCATTGCACGATTTGATATTTTTTCTGGATCATATGAAAAATCCCAAGTTTAAATAATTTTTGAAAGCGGGCGCGTAATGAAAGATCACTTGCTATATCGAATCAATACAAACTGCGCAGAAACCAGTTTCATATTACTTAATACAATAGTTTCCAGAAAAGTTAATTAACAGATAAATCGCGATGCATCACCTGCTTAGTTAATATTAATGTTCGTTATTATTGCTTTCAGCTGTCCCTTATCGGGATCATACATATTCTCGCCCATCTTTATGCAAAACAAGAATATTAAACTAATAGTATTTTTACCATGTCACTTGTAATAGTTATAATGTTTCAATCGATTTTAACACGAAATTTAATATTAATAAATATACCCTCCTAAATTTCGATTGAGCATATTTACGCCTACACTACAGATATCTATTATCTTCTCAATAGTGACCTAACAATTCGCCGGTGACTATTATACAATGACGTTGCGTGTGATATTACAGTTATCTCTGGAATTGTCACACCTCGTATGTTACGAGAATAATTCAATAACTTTATAATTATCTAATATTTAGTAATCTTTTAAGTAATTATTGTTGGTAAGGTAAGATCTTTGAACTGAACCTTTTGTGATGAAATTTTACAAATTTAGTAAATGTTCAGTTTTTGCAGTGGCTATAAGAAAGTTCTTTTTATAAAAGGTGTACATAAATGCCTGGCAACCATTCTACTCCTCTCCAGTCAACTCCATTAATTAGTAGATATAATGCCACCTGAAAAAATACACATGCTTAATATTTTATTTAATGAAAAGTAAAAACTGGAAATATTAATATGGAATGATTTTCATTATATATTAATTTCTTTATTACTAAAGTCTTATTGATATTGTCACGATATCATTTATAATAAAATTTCTAAAAATAAATTAGGTTGATCCCTTTTCTGTAACATTTTTATTAAATGGCAAGCTAATTATGAAAATAAACTTATTATACAAATTACTTAGTTTCTACGGTGAAATGTAGTTTTGCACAAATCACAATCCAACAAGCTAACTGAAGAAGATTTATCGTATATTGTCATTATTATACTAAAATGTTGCTTGACAGAGTCTTTCCATTGTTTTTTACTACTAACTCAAGATAAAGATGTTATTGGCAGAAAAATTCTGTAGCGAGAGTTTGCTTTGATATAAATTCATAACAGATCAAGCCAACTTCATTCTACCAATCCATAACAATAGAATATTGTATATGGGTGGTTACAGTTTTCGTATAGCATTATTTTTTTAGATTCTATTAAAACAACAGATATTGTAAATAAATCAAATAAATAAAGTACATAAGGAAATGCTGACTATAATGTAATTATTTTATTAATATTATGATTTTTGTCGTTTTCACTCAACATGTGCAGATTACTTATAAAAAGCATATTGTACAATAATTGATTGGCCATTCTTCGTTATATTGGCCCATACAGTTAATAGTGGATTGATTAAATAAAATGTTTACGTAGTACTGATTGAAATTAGTTGTTCATCAAGAATACACGTTAAAATATTTCTTTGGAAACCAAGACCTTCACTTGCGCTATGTCCTTTCGCTAATAGTCTTTTTTTCCTGTGGAGTACATAGATACCTTAAATTTCAAAGAAAAGGCTACATTTCATTCCATTTTTTAACCTACAATTAACACAGACAGAGTTATGCCATATTTTTTTCTCATTTGGAGACAAAATATGGCATTGGATTGCCATTGATATATACACATTTTTTTTCGATGCGCTTGCCTTGCTAGTGAAAACGCTACGGAATAATAAACTTGCAATTTTAGTTTTCGATTTATAAACTAGTTTAAATTTTTTGCATTTTTATATTGTTTTAATATTTTTCAGAAACAAATGTTTGCATAAACCGTTGATCGTATTTTCCTTTCAAGAACATTGAATTAACATTCGTTATTTTTAAGGCTTAAATTTTTAAGGAAATTAATGACGCTTAAACTGACTTATTCATCCACGCATCACATAGGTGAATAACGTAAAATACAATATGTTACTTAATCAAGTATTTTTTTAATAATAAATTATATCTATATCTTATATATAATTTAATATAATGTCACGAAAAATTCTATATATTAGAATGCTATTTTTAATAAAGGGTATGGTTCTACTGCATTAAATTTTTCGTTTCGTTGTATATATGTATGTACATACATGCATACATACATATGTACATAAATAACTTCTCACTAATGTAAAATGATGTTTGCAGTTGTAACAGGTAAAGTTGCAGTGAATATGTAAAAGTATAACTCTCATCGAGTAATACAAAAAATAGTTTTGGCCTAGAATCAAGTTTGAAAATTGTATCCAATTTTGCATAAAGTTGAAAATAATTTGTTGTTTGAAAGGACATAAGTTGTCGGAATAAGTTTATATTAAACAATATCCTAATACATGTAAATATAGATTTAAAAAATGTGTAATACGTCAAGCGGTTTAAATATTAAATGCTCTTGTTTACTATTTTTTCAAATTCATTAATTTATTCTTTTATCCATCATTATTTTTACTAGCTAATAGGCTTATTAAAATCCAAAAAGAAGTCATTAAAGTTGTTTTGGAGAATATTTTATTTTTTTCAATTTCACTCTAAATTACTTATCATTCTCTACTATATGTATTACTTATTTATAAAATTTGAACAAAATCTTTAGAATCATTACTTTTTGATATACTATAATAAAATAAAACATGTATTACTTTATTATATCACTATATTAAAATAAATGCGTGAGTGCAGTTTCAACTAACTTGGTCATTAACGAACACTGTATAAAATATTTATACTTGTCTATCTTTACAACCTAACAACCTTCCATTACTGAAAGGAAACCTTAAATATGAGAAGAGATACTTCATTTTTTTAAATATCTTATATCTTGCCGACAAAGGTAAGAAAGACCCATGAAATATTTAAAGTCTTCCGTAATTCTGTAATAACACTGCTTGGATACACCTCTGTTTCCTTGTTATACTTAAAACTATAATGCGCTTAAAGTACCCTTTCTTATATGTATAAGGTAGAACCGTGCATCAAAATATGCAAATAGAGTAGCACATAGTAAAATATATATCGGGCCCATGGTCGTGTACGTGTGTACATATAACATTTAACAAAAAATAAAACATTCGTTGAAAATATATTTATGAGAAGTATATGCTTAAAAAAAATTGTTACATTTTAAAATCAAAATCTAAACATCACTTTAAACTTTTAAACTTGTTACAAACCAATATTAATCCATTTGTCTTGTTGTAATCAATAAATTTATTTAAAATACAATTATATGCATTTTATATCCAGAAAGAATACTCATTAACATAATAGAATATGATAATAAAGTTGGTGATTTTATAGAAAAGTCAATGGCGCATGTTGCGAACCCAAAGTTAGGGTGCGATGCAAGAAAAATAACATTCTATTATACATGTTTTTCTGTTAGATTGATAAGAAACTAGCATAGTATTGTGTTATAAGCATTACTTTTATTGTTGATTCACTAGAATGTCTACAAAACGGTGAAAATACCCATTTTGAGAATAAAGGTTTTGTATCTAAAGAAGTTCTATTCGAGATTTTAAAATACAACACAACATGAAAACGAAATCGTGTATAATTGTACAATATGATATTGTGTCGCATTTGCTTTCTTTGTTGACTTCTTTCATCTTGTAAAAATGCCATAACTTTAACAGCAATTTGACTGTTTAAATATTATGTAAATACGTTTTGCAATTCATGATATAAATTTTCTAAAACCAACAGCCAGTAAGTAAATTATTTAAAACGAGACATAACGAAAAATTACAGAGTTGAAAAGAATTTTAACATATGTACATGTGTAGAGTTGTGAATCGCGTAAATTAACAAACTGTCAAATATTAAATAACAAATGTAATTATTAGTTTAGTTTATATAATGTTAAAAAGCCATTCGGTCAAAGTAATTGATGAATATGTTCAATAAGTTTAATGAAAAAACGTTTTATCACAAATAATATGGATCTGCAGTTAAAGTGAGTTGTTTGGCATTAACACAATTCTTGCAGCAATTAATGTAGTTAAATAGTTGGTCTTACATTAAAATTACCTTATTTATTTATTAAGCATTATGTTGTAAATAAATTAGGTCAAAATACAAACGAAATTTTGATTTGTATAGAAACGATACCCAATATTAAGTGACATTTGTAATAAAGCTAGAAATTTATGAAGTGAACGTGTAAACTGGAACTGTGCGAGTATTGTTCAAGCATTTACACACTCACTCTTTTTTGAATGCCACAAGATTAGTAACGGTAAAGCACGCATTTTAATACAACGCGAATTTAAATCTGGAAAAAGTATGTAACCCGTGTAATTGATTTTTTGGTGAGACTATCGTACGAAAATGAACTAACAACGTTGGTTCAAGAAGTTTAGTGATGTAGATGAGTCGTTTGGAGCTTTGAGGTTGCTTGGGACTTTGGTCGATGGCGAAATTTTACGAACTTATACAAAGATTAAATATAATGTAGTACTATGGCATTTTTTCCACGTTTAATAAGAAACGATTGCTAACCGTTTCTAGACATGTGATTAAATTGAATATTATACGATTGTAGGAGGATGTCCATATGGTTAGATAAATACGAATGTTCAAGCCATATTTTAAAGCTTTCACTTTATTCAAAAAGAATAATAGGTAGTATAAAGGTAATAATAGGAGGTATAAAAGCGAAAATTGTAGTACAGAGTCCAACTCTCATAACTAATCAAGTATCTATTGCTACATGAAAATAAAAAATTCCTCATATCACAAACAGAAATTTTCAACGACATTTTAATTAATGAAATTCTACACCATCTACCATATTAATTAAACTTATCTTCAACAATTTTCCATTTCTTGAAACATCTGGACGGCTTCTTAAAAGGAAAAGAATTTCTTCTCTGAGGAGAAGATTAAAGGCGGCGCAAAAACCTTAGTAAACCCAGAGATACAGATATTTTCATATATTGTGCTTTTTGTTTTCTAAACATTAAATAGTTCTAAATTGTATATATCAAGTATGAAGTTAAGTGTGCACAAATCTAATAAAAATACTGAGGGCTTTTTAATTTCCTTTTTCATACCTTCCTTTACAGGTTACTTAAGCTTTATTTAATTTGGAATAATGAAATTGATGCAATCATTGGTTGCTACCGCACTTTTGCTTTTTTATTTAGAAATTCAAAATTATGTAATATATGCAAACTATATTTTTGTTTGTGAATCGCTATATTGTATTTCGATATTTCATAATATACATATTTTTTATTATATTACACTTATTCTGTATATATAATTTTTATATTTTTATACTGCCTACTGTTAAAATATACATGTATGTTGCTTAAAATTCTTTTAAATGATTTTTAATTTATATTTATTTGTTTATTTATTGTTTGAGAAATTTCTTCATTGTATTAGTCTTCCAGGCCGGCCACTTGGAGAAATATGTACAACTTATAATATTATTTTACAAATATGTATATGAACTTGGATATATATATATGCAGGTACCATTTAAAGTCATTATTTCTAATTTATTCGGATGTCACAATGAACAGTATTAAAAAATTTATTGTTATACAATCCATTAGAAACGATAATGACAATAAAAAATGTAAGAACATCCATTGATAGATTCGTGCTTAAAAAATCATCGACTAGATAAAGATAGATGTTACAAAAATAACTTTTGTAAGTTCCATGTTGTATGTGAATAATTATCACTGACCTATGACCCACTAGATTACTATGACCCTTAAGACGACTACAACTTTAAAATAAACAGTCGCTATCTGCTATTGGACTTGTGTTCTGTGTACGGAGACAATTTAAAGGTAAATATTATTTTTATTTAGTCGTTTCGATTGACATTTATTGTTTACACATTTGCTAACAATAATCAGAACCAAATTTTCGAAGTATATTACAAAACAATTTAGATTTCCATGCATTTGTTAGTTTTAGTTGATGACGTGCCGTGATTGATAAACGATATATGTATGTATGTATGTACATATTTTGTTAATTCCTTACGAGTTATCCGTGAATGTATATGTTTAATATTGCTTAGATATGAACGCATGTAATATTGGTTATCAAGCTAAATACTTAAGTAAACAATAATTTATTTGCTATCATTTCTTGTAGATTTCTCAAACCTTACTTAGGGATACGTAAATTTTACGGTAAGGATATCGGATACACAATTGTGTAAGTGATAAAAACTATTTATTAACTTTTGACAATTCTTGAGAATAATATAAGTTAATAACGAAGTTCTTTATCTTACGTGTTCATATGTTCGGTATTACTGAATTATGAAAAATGTAATTTGTTTTTTCATCAAGTATTTTTCAACTACTGTTTTGTGTCACATGTCAGTTTATTATTATACACCAAGCGAAACTTCTATAGTTACATATAATTTTGTAGTTCCCCTACGAAATTTTTTAAAAGTTAAAATTAGAAATATCGTATTTATTAGATAAATAGCTACATGAGCGAAATTTACAGTTTCATAGACATTCAACAAGTCGAAAATCTTCTTCTAACACAAAAACGATTCTAAACGTATGTATGTATTGAAAAGTTTATTTATTGCTAAATACTTATAACATTAGTGTATATATACATATATATATATATATATATATATATATATATATATATATATATCACTTTCTAAAAATGTCGAGGTGTAAATTACAAACGCGAGAAGAACAAATGAAAATAAATTAAGTGGGCAGAATTTTCACATTGAGCCCATAGCAAAAAAATATAATCTATTTAACAGTTCTATAAAATTTGCTGTTTCATACAGTAGAAATCGCGCTAAAGAGAGAAATCAAAGCTGATATGATGTAACTACTCTTCAATTTTCCGTTTAGTCTCTTTAGGTAACCACACAACAAATTAGGACTGATTTAAATTTACCAGTCACAGTCACTAAAAGGTGCGTGCAACAAATTTTAGTCGCCAGTACACGTTTCCAATGAGTTTTAAAGAAGAAGCTTTCAAAACCATCCTTAATGGCTAAACACAAAGAAATCATATCAGAATTTGCCCGAGATCCTATAGGGTGAAATGTAACACTTTCCGACAAGAAGAAATTCAACTTAGACGAATTGATGGTTTCAGGTATTATTGGCATAATTTGCACAACAACAGTATAGTTGCGATGAGTTGAAATTCTGATAGTGATTCTGTAATGGTATGAGTGGCTTTTACATATATGAACTAATAAAATACCTACGATATATGTTTCATTCAATGCGCATAAATTCAGGTGCTTACGTTGATTTTTTCGAAACTGTTATAATAAATTTTAGTGAACTACAATAATAAGCAATATAATAACATTAATGAGCTTAAATCTGAAATAAATAATCGAAAAAAAAAATCAATACCTATTTGTTTCTTAACATACAGTTCTTGGCCAAAATATTAGCGCCAAATCTTTCTTGAATAGACTATCGATTTCAATATGCTCTCCACATTTTCAATACTGTTTAAGCTAGGAGAATTTTTCTGTCATGGAATCCACTAGTAAATTCACCGACTCATAGATTTTTCCTTATGACAAGGGACGCTATCATACATGAAGATATAGAAACCTTCAGTAAGGTTAAGCTCGTTTTAAGTATGAAAGCAGAACATCCTCCAACAAGTATTTATATTGCCTTTGCTCCATTGTGCCTTCCTAATAATACAGACCTTCTGATGTTATACATGGCAGACGGTGAATGTTTTACAGTTTTTACAGCACAGGCTTCTCTACATTGTTCAGAACTGAGTCTTATCACATTTCTGTTATTGCCTCTACTTTTAATTTGTAAATAAATGCAATTTAGAAGGTCAAGAATCACGACACAATTTTATAAATTTTTGCATTAATAAATAAATGTGTACACCATTATTTTATCTTACCTTTCTCCAGTTCTCTAGTATGTAGTTGTCATGAAGTTTTTTCCATCGACAACGAGCCTTCTTCACTGGAGCTGATAGCGTTGGTTTTTTAACTGGATGTCTACATTTTAAACCATTCTCGTTCAATCGTTTGCGAATTGTTTGCGTCGATAATTTGTGTCTTTGATACTCCTACTTGATCATTTACCATTTTCTCCCGCTAATTTTTATGTCGGACAACCTGAGTCATAGTTATTCTTTTTTTGTCGAGTGTCCGAGTGACCTAGAAACATTTTCTTCTATTAAAGCATCAATACTTTGCATTATTCGCTGATAAACTCCTATTTGTGCAATTTGTCATATTTATTCCAGTGAATATGTCTTTTTTCGACAGATATGGTCTAATTGTATTACAACTAAAAACACTAATTTAAACCAAACAAAATCTACACGGCGTCACACAGGAACATAAACTGATAAACTGAAATATTGTCGAGTGTTGAATTATTACAATAACCATCATTTCGGCTTATATTCCCTCGTTTTTAAATCACATTTGTAAAAATAAAGAAAATTTTAAAATTATCAAGGTGACGCCAATATTCTGGCCTGAGACAGTACAATACGTAAAACTTGGGTAATGTAATTAATAATTTCTATTGATTTCTTAATTTCATTAATTTCAAATATGTTCCAATAAGACTATCTTTACAACAAATTTTTATATTTGATAAGCGCAAAACTTGTATTCAAGTATTCGAATTACAAAATCGGTAACTGATGATGTTTGTATAAGCTCACCAAATTTCTTATTTTCAACGTGGATTCTAATACTAACGTGTACTTTCTTCAGAAATAAAAAAAAATAAAAACTTCAATTTTATGGCATATTCTTTATTATCATACAAAAGAATCATTCCTGCCATTTATTTTTTAAAAATTATTTGCTTCAAACGTAAGTTCTGAAGATCCAACTTTCGATGAGTCGAGCATTTCAAGTGGTATTTGGCGAATAACACAAGTAATATTGGCTTCCAGTTGCTCAATCGTAGCTGGCTTATCCATGTAGACTATGGACTTTACGTAGCTCCAAAGGAAAAAATCTAAAGGTGTAATGTCACATGATATTGACGACCATTGCGCATTGCGCAGGTCAATTACGTGAAATTAAATGTTCACCAAATTGTTCTTGCAATAAAGCCATGCTTTCACAGGCTGTGTAGTAAGTGGTGCTGTCTTGTTGGAACCAAATGTCATCAAGAACACGAGTTTCAATTTCAAGCAGCAAATAGTCCGTTATCATGACGCGATAACGGGCACCATACACAGTTACGTTGCGGTCGTCTTCGTTTGTCATATAATGGTAGCTCTTGAACATCGGATTGCTCTTTACTCCAAATACGGCAATGTGCTTATTTACATAGTCATTATGCCAGAAATGGGCCCCAATAGTTGAACAAAATTTTGGTCGAAAACAGTGAATCTTGTTTAAGCTTTTCAAGAGCCCAAAGATTGAAACGGTGACGATTCGAAAGGTCGCCCGCTTTCAATTCTTAAAATACGCTAAGTTGTGGCATATGACAAGCCAAACTGTTGAGACCTACGTCGAATAAATTCTTCACAGTCCTCGCGTACACTCTCAGTTACCATTGCTGTATGTTCTAGATGTGGTCTATTTGATTGCGTATTATCTAATAATGAAAATTGCGGTTGAAATTTTTCGATCGTATAGCGAATTGTGCGTTCTGTGGGCCGATTATGAAGATCATAAGTTTGACACAACTCACGCTTTATCTGTCAAAAAATCGCTATTGAAATACATCATAATGAATCACCCATTAGATGTACTGCCTGAATGCATTTAGAAAATATTCAATTTGTTATTAAATATGGAAAAAAGTTTTTTACATGATTCAGTTCTGAGTTAACTCTCTGGACCAATACTTTTTTATACATTCGGAGCCAATAGGTGTCTTTATAGGACTAAAACTGTGCATTAGTTATTAAAATTAAAGAAAAAAGTCAAATAAAATACTAAAATATATTTACATCTCAATGCAATCAAAGCGTTTAACTATTGTTTGACTATCTTTTCTGTTTGCTCCACATATACATTTTTGTATTCATCGCATGTAATGTGTAATGTTCGCTTCTTTTTCATCATGTCGTTTTTTCCATTTGGGAATCTTCAGCTTGTTTTGAAAATCCTCCATTTTTTACGCTACAAAATGTTATAGATTGCTAAATTTTTTAATAAATTTATTAGAAAGTCTTATGTATTATGTGATTGATTCTTATTTCAATTTGGATAATTCTCTTTACATAGAATGTATGAATTCATAGCACATACATATGTGTATTACATTCATGATGAATCTGAAAGGTCGCCTATATATTTTTTTAGTGCAACTGTATTTTCCGTATTATTTTATCGAAATTATCCACCCCACCTTTTCTATTATTATAATCACTTATCATTACATCTGATTTGTTTTTACGTTTTGTTACTCACAGAATGAATTTACTTTCTATAGAGTGATCAGTTTACTTACAAGACATAAAAAAGTTATTTGTTATTGTGCCTCGGTCACTATCCTACACTGGAACTGACAAATCGCAAACAACACAAAAATATCTTGTTTATACAACTTTCCTGTGTAAATTTATAAGTAACACAACTATGAAGTTATAGTGTCTGCAATAGCTTAAATTTTGATGTCACAACTACCTTTATTAGGAGTTTATAAATTGCCAAAGTGAATATTTTCCACAGAAAGATACCAACTCATGTCTTGATAAAAAGTTTTTCCCATTGTTCTGGAAATTACAAAAAATTGCAAATTGATAACAAATGGTCAGAATGTCACGAAATTTTAACACATCATTTGAAGGTTGGTCTATCCAAAGATGGTATGGACATGTGATTATTGGTGCCATCAGTTGGTTAGTTCTGTAACTTATTGATTGATGTGTTATACTACCCACCAATGATCACTTATAAAGGCCATAAGTTTTAATTAGTGCATTTTCTTCGAATCTCATGTTTATATTTGAAACGAAAAGTATTAGTTTACCTGTAAACTATTTTCATTTGAATCTTTTATTCAATTTGAATATAATTAACTAAGAAAAAGTAAACAATAAACATTTGCGAATAAACGAATTATTTATGTACATTTTCTCTAAATTTGTATTCTATGTGTTGTTTAGAACACACATAGACACATATAATAAATATAATGTATGATAGTAACATTATACTCGTACAAGTCTAATTTAGAACCATTTCTCTCGTATTTATCAGCTTCCTTATTACACATATTTTTGTTAACTATACCAACACAATAGCATGACGAACCTCTGTGATTTATTTGACTCGAAGTTCTAATTCTCCAGCATTAGTAACACATTTACCAAATAAATTGCTTTTATTCTTCCTATATCAAAACAACTTAGTGGTAGACGGTATGGGGTAACAAATAATTTAATATCTTGTCTATAAGAATTAAGAGAAGATTGAATACTTTTATGATGAAAACAGAATAATTTTAAGTTTTTATGAGATTTATTTAAAAAATGCGAACGTAAAAAAAACACAAGCTCACAGTTTTATTGGTATTGTGGAATAATCAAAACATTTTAATGATACTATTTATTTTTGTTATTGAATGATTTTAAAATGTATGTAATTTTTTACTAGTTTTGTAAGGTATAACTATACGTACATATGTAAATTTATATATGTACATTTTTATGCACTAGTTGTTCTTAGAGCTCATCTGGATATTTTTTATATAAGTTATATAAGTTCTTGTGATCGATCATTGCGGATTGTTTTCTTTTCGGAGACAGATAACACGAACGGTACCACACATGCCATACAAATGATTAAGTTACTTTTAATAATCTGAACTTCAAAAATTCTAACCAAATTACTAAGATTCAAATGATGTCAATAATTATGTGCCGTATGGGTTATTATCCTACGTAACGTCCTTTAAAACACAATTTCTGCAATATATAGTTTTTATCTTCTATTCTCAAGCTCAGTTTTGTTTATATTTATATTGGTATAATATTTTTTCGCCTTAAATCTATCGAAGAGAGCTATCGAATAAACAATACTTATTTGCTAGAATCAGTCAAATAACTTGAAGTATAAAATATGAAATATGCTGGACATGTAACGCCAAAAATAATGCTTATTGATTTTGAACCTTATGCGAATCAACGTGTAAAATTTTAATTCATTCAATTCCGGACTTACTTCATTCACTTTCAGTGACTAAGAAAAAAATAAATAATAAAAATATTCTCTTATTGTAAGAAGAAGTAACTTTATCGTTAATTACTTTATATACATAAGATTAAACTTAGAAGTTCCTACAGTATAGAAAAACTTTCTTATAAAAATATCAGTAATATAATAATGAGTAATACCTTACTTTTTCTTTCGGCACTTGTGAAGATTCCGTTAATATATTTATGAAAACAATTTTTCAAATATATAACAAACAAAAGCCAGCGATATATTATAATTAAAGCAAGGATTATCTTATCTTTTACTGTCATCATTTATAGTAAACATTGACATATGTAAGCATATGCTGGTAACGTGAATATACTAAAGTACAATATACATTATCATAGTATAATTAATTTTAACTCAACTCGTGTCGATTTAAATACTATAAAATTCCTACATATCTGAATGTTGATCAAACAACTGTGGATGCATCGAGCAAAATCTGTGCTCGGTTTGAAAAAGCTGGTAATGTCTCAGTGTTGTTACTATAGATAAAATATTGCAGATTTATTGCAATGAAGAATGCATTTGGTAAAAAGGAAATTATGTTTAATAATAAAATATTTTAAATATTGTTTGTTTCTGTAGTAACCTAAGAATTTATCAATGCGTTCATGTATCTAAATAGGCTTAAATAATAATCTTAAATGAAGAATTCTAATTTGGGTTACCTTTAAGGCTAAATAGATATATCAATACGGTCTTATATGTATGTATGTATTTATGTTTGTAATGTGAATATATAATATCTACTTAAATAATTTGAAGAATTTTATAGCCAACCTATACCAATTTAATAAAAAATAGTAAACTAACTCCTAAATTAGAGAAATCTCTTGGCAGTTAATCTAAAATCATTGACTATGATAAACTTGACCACATTTCGAAATTGATTATCAAAAATTATAAGATTATGAAAATTCGTCCGTTCTAATGATTTAATTCGTAAATAATTTTTGTTTGTCAGTGAGCATATAATTTAACACAAAAGTCTCCACAAATACATATTAAACGAATACCTCATGACTGAGGTATATAATATGAATGAGTGTTGATTATTATTAACGTTCGTAATATTCGATGTGTGAGGATGAAAAAGGTTAAATAAATTGACTTTTATAATTATCCATCTCGATGACTGTAATTGTCTGTCTTTTCAGAGTTGAAATATTATGTAAAATATAATTAAATGTATTAAATATTTAATTTTTTCTTTGTATTCGAGCAACGTATAAAAGTAACCCAGGAATTTATTATGAAGTTATATTTTTCCTTATTTGAAGACTGATATAATATTGCCTTGCATTACCTTTAAATTAAAGTGAAGAGATATTTTCTTTCGCTTCTTGGTGTAGAAATTAAAGAAATCTTTAATAGCAGATGATATATAAATATAATTCATATATTAGGGCGTATATAATTTTATTATACACATTACGTCAAAATGAAATACAATGAAATATAATACACTAAATACTTAAACTCATAATAAATGGAATTGTAAAATATCACGAAATTTCTGTATTTGAGTGAAGGAGCAAGAAACAAGGAATTACTAGTTAAATGTAACCAATCGCTATAAGGGGTTCTGGTCTGGCTTTTTACCATGGCTGAATAACTTGTTAATTTGAACAATATCTGTACTTCAAAGTCTTTTGACTTCGTCGCTATACAATTCTGTCGTCAAGAAAATTATTTTATAACAGTTATAAGTATCTCTCAGTCCGTAAATGCATTTTTGTGGCAATAATCAGTAATATACATAAGTTTAACTTACGCTAGATTTATCTTGTAATTAATTTCTATAGATTTATATTCTTTTTTCTTCTTCGCGTGTGATATAGAGCTGGATGTGTAGTGTAAGCGTAATCTCGGGCGTAGTGCCACAGGCGGAGCATCGGATTCTAGGACAATTACTATCAATTATTTAAGTTTTTCTAAATAAAGAGTGTAAACGTAATCAAAAGGCTATCTTGAGTTTTTCACACAAACATTATTATACGTTGTTCCAATTATTTGTATTACTACAGACAAATATGTTCAAAAACTAATAGAAATATTAGCCTGATTTAAAGTCGCTAATCGCATTTTGATTAAAATTTCGCAGAATCTTGTACTTTCCGACGAGAGCTTTTCTTTTATAACAATCATCATTTTTTGCTTTTCATGTTCTTTAATTGCAGAAAAAATTACTAAAAAAAGACCAAATAATGAAACCAGTCTTAAAAGTAAGTAAATTTATAGAACCACCAATATATATAACTTTTTTTTACATAGTCACATTTCAACACTGAATTCATTTCATTATATCATTCATGAAAAAGCTGTTGATCAATTGTGAACAACAGTCTGAACTTTAGTATCCGAAGAAAAATGTTGACCTTTCAATACCTATCCAATTTTGGGTACAACCAATCTGACAATCTGAGGGTGCCATACAATTATTGCCATTAACAACTTTCAAACGCCTGTCAATGTCTATGGTCGCACAACCTTTCAGCGTTAAAAATTCTATTACGGATCGAACTCATGATACATGACACTGCTACTCAGCGATGGTACACAGGAAAATAAAACTGCATGCGAAGACGAAATACTCGAAATTACCATTTGCAAATTAGAACTTGTTTCTATCCCCACACCACAATGGCGTTGTTGGAGACCTTATATATAAATTTGTCCTCATATATACATATATATATATATATATATATATATATATATATATATATATATATATATACATACACTATATTCATATACGTATAGTCTTATGGTCTTATAAAAAATATGTTTCTCACTTCATCTCTACAAAGCTATAAATACACCACAATGAGATACATCTATTTCTTCCTCTAACTAATAATAGTTTTCATACGCTAGATAATAGAAATGTGTGATAGAAATATCGCGATAGAATAGAGAATGGTAAGAGGAGATTTGCTATTTTTTTGTGTTGGATATGAAACAAATGTTATAAATATTACTTAAACTCCATTACAAAGAATAAAGAGTATCAGATTGTCACTGCACCTAAAGTTTAACTAAAATGGTGTGCAATTTATTAGAGTTAACGATGAATCATTATTATTAATTAATTAATCAAATTATTATCATATTGCTTAAATTAGTGAAACTATATAGAACATACTAAAGAAGAAAAGCCATTTCATAAAATTTAGGTCGTATTAAATATTCCTTTTTCGTAGTTGAACAAGGAAGGTGGATGAAATACAAGATAATATGGACTAATTTATCATTATGTTGAATGAAGATACAAGTTAAACTGCTTTGAGAAAAATTATGAAACTCAAGTGCTAATTTGAGTATAAATTTAGTACATTGTTAGTAGCGATGAAAGTTAGCTGTACTTACTTGAACATGCAAGTAAACATCAAAAGTTACTTTAGCCACAGTGATTCAAAGAAAATGATTACTTGGTTTGTGTGATTACTATTCTTACACAAAATCGTTGAACTGTAAATGCAGAGTGATATAATGTAAAATGCAAAAAATGAATAGAAGACCTCAAACCCTTCCTTGACAAGATAATGCAAGCTCCCATCCAGCATAAAAAATAATAAATTTTCCGACCAGTCAAAACGTGGAATTAATATTTCATTTTTTGCATTATCAAAAATCATTTGCGTGGTTAATGATTTCCCACGCCAAAAAATGTTTTGTAGTTGAAACGTTTAAAAATTAAATGTTGAGTGTATTATCTCATAAATGAGATATATTGCCATAAAAATTGGTTTATGGTAAGAGATGATTTCTTGAAAAAGGTTCAGATCCGTCTTACATTGCTGTTGTCAGCGCAAATTGTTTGCGATATCCTTTTTGCTCATGATACAAATTTTCTTCATATTTAGAACTTCAAATTGTTTTACAATGCCTGTGTCAACGACAGCTCCAGCCTTCAGCTTTCTATATATTTTTTTGCAATGGAAGTGTCACAGAAGCACAGAAGCATATTCGAGTTTAGTTCGAACTAGGGCATACAAAGTTTTCAAGGTTTTTTGATTATTCAACGTGCTACAGTACCGTATCAAGTAGCTTAAAATTTTTGCTGTAGAATCGAATGAATGTTCTGTAAACGCCAAAGCAGAGTCAAATCATATCCCCAAGTGTCTCGTTAATGTTTGCCTTATTCTGATCCACAGAATATTAAAAGATGTAGAAATTTTTACATTTACTGTAAGTCATCACTATACACTTGTATAGGTTTAAGAGTATATTAGTTCCGCTTACATAAGGCATTAATTAAATCCATTTTTTTTTGTAAAAGTACGAAATCTGACTGAGAGGCTACATCGTAGTAGATTTTCATATCATTTCAAGTATGTCATTTAGGTATATACTAAATAATAGAGGACCCAAATTTGTACGTTTTGGCACACCCGAGGAGACTGTCAAGGGCCCAGATGTCAAACCATTATACCAGTATAATGGAACAAGATCTTGCTATGTACAGACATAACAAGATCTTTTGTAAAGGTATGATGTTATTAATTGCACGACATTGTGAGAAAAACCCAAATCACTCAGCTTAGATAAAAGTAAAGCGTAATCTACCGTGTCAAACGCTTTTCTAAAATCTGTATATGTAACATTGCAATTAATATATTAGTAATAATAAAGAAAGAAAAACGCGTTAACTTTACGTTATCTGTGCTTTTAATAGTTACAGCTACTTAGTTTATAAGCAGTACTCTGAAAAAGGGAAAATATTATTAATATTGTGTGTAAAGATATTTTAAGATAATATAAGTATTGAAATTCGCAGAAGTTGAAATTACTGAAATTGCAGATAACATATTTGGCATATTCGAAGGTTTTTACTAATGATCAGTTCCAATTAGTTTTAGAATCATTCCCAAACTAACGACATTGTACCGAATAATTTCTGCATAACAATTTTATCTAGCTTAAAATCGTTCTAACAAATCTTGGATTATTTTAAAAGGTAACAGGATTATTTCGTTGAGTGGGTAACAGATTCTATATTGCTGATAATAAAAAATGTTTGTCATGAATAGTGAACAAATTGATGAAATATTCGTCATTTCATTATTAATATCCAAAATCATTTGTTGTTTTCTGCATATTTGAAAGGTCCGTGTATTATTAAAATTTTGCCGCTTCACATCTTTTTTAAAGAAAAATGCTGAAAATTATTAGCCAAGGTATATAAAAAATTCGTTTTAATATGTTTTAAAGTCAATAAAGTAATTTTATTATTAATTAATTAATTTTATTTCACAAATATCCAACTGCTTCACAAGATTCTGAGCATTTATATACTTATATTGGACGGTCGAGAAAGTTGTAGTAGAAAGTTGTAGGAACTTCTTTTTGGAATTAATTTTCTAGAGTTAGTAATACAATTATCTCTTTTCAACGCCAGTTACGAAATAATATAGTGCAAATACAAAAATAAGCAGTTTAATTTAAATTTTCACTAATCTATTACCACAAATACATAGTAAACTTTTAGTCATCAATTTTGGAAATGGTTTTAAAAATTTTAAACATCAAAGTAATCTTCATAAATTAACTAACGTTTAACCGTTACCTTTCAATTTAATAATGAACCTAGCAAGGAATAAATGTGGATATATTCTTGACTCACTGCAAGCCAAATTGTCAAAAATATTTGATTTCCCACCCATTTTATTTATTTAGTATCTCTTAATGGAAATATTATAATATACATATATCTGTGTAAATGGTCATTCATGATCTAGACCACTAAATACTAATAATGAGCAAGAAATACGTGTTGCCTTTTTAGAAATTCAATCAAACTGCATTAGAACTATACCATCTACACTTACCTATACACTTGACCGCAACAACTGTTTATAGTATTAGCCTTCAAATAATATTACTATTTATATCATTTGCTGTAGTGCTAGTCGAATAAAGAATACAAATATGAAAACGTATTCAAAAGATTAGAAATATTGCACGCTTTTTTCAGAAGTAAATTTTTATTTATGCAAGAGTTAAATTATTATTATTTGAATATAGTACATTATTTTAATAATATGGGCATTGCAATTGTACCCATTGCCCTTTCACTTGTGTACGCCGTTGTATAACCGCCATTTAACTCCACGATCCCGGTCTTTAGTGATTACATAATATCTGTGTAAATAATCATTCAAGATCTAAACAACTAAATACTGATGATGAATAAGAAATGAACTTGGAAATGCCTTTTTTAAATATGCAGTAAAACTTCCATAGCCGCCATACTATCTTTGTAATATACATATTATCTAGCAACAAACTATGTAGATAACTTCTTTTTCCTCTTTTTTAACTGTTTATATAATAACTAATGTTTGTTTGTGTTTGGAATGCGGCTTATATTAATTTTCATTAAAACTTTTTATTTTTATTGTCTTTTTCAGAACAAATAAATATTTAAAATCTATACATCAATACAAAATTTATTATGTTAACAATAAATCTATTAATTATATTAGTACTTACATTTATGGATACACACAATACGTTACATATCTAAAATAATATGAACTTAAAACCTCTTCTCCAATATTTAAAAATATTTTTTGAGGGGTTTTATTTTCTACTTTTCTACTTATTTATATGCGTTCAGAACGATTGATTCATATACATGTAATGTCTATTAAAACTGCCAAAGTATGTACATATGTATATTGAAATGAAATATATTGCATGAACCAATGAACATTTTAAACACCACCTACTTTATGGAAAAATTACTATCGTTTATGATAATCCCACGATTTCACACAATCACTTATGGCCCTATCTTTTTTAAATTTCCATTAGTCTTAATATTGATCTCGATTTGTAATTCTTTTCGGTTTGATATTGAAAGTGTGTGTGTGTGTATGTGTAATTATTTTCATGCTTTTTTTAAGCAGCAATATTTTTATAATATTTGTGACCTTTCACCCTTTCCTGTAAGTGTCGTTTCGTTTGATCTATATATATTTCTTCACAATCATTACATCACAATTATTACATGCAAGCTGTAGGCAATATGGGTTTTTCTTAAAATTGGAACGTCTGCTTTTAATTTTATTTCAATATATTCTATAATTTTTGTAAGCAATTTGTACGTCAAATTTTTCGAATAAATACAGAATGTATGGTATGGATAAATATTTGTTTTCTAGTTCTTAGATTGTTTGTCAATGTTGTATCGTTGCTGATTGTACGTTTTATATATCCTTTGCTTTATTATTCTATTATACAGTGTGGATGTACAATGATTTTTTGTTTAATGTATCTTTCCTGTATTGAGGACCGGTCAATTTTACAACTGTGTTCAGGTTGAGATAGTTCATGTATTTTCATGGAAAAGTATACGCGGTAGTGCAAATTTTAGTATTATTCTTTTCTCCTAGATCTTCTAAAACTAATTATGTTATAACACATGAAATTGGTGCTCACAGGCACATCCATACGTTTGTTTGTAAAATTTGCTTTTTACTGAAAATAGATAGTTGTGCAAATTCTATAACTTCCAGAAATACTCTTATATTGGGTTGGCAACTAAGTACTTTCGGTTTTTACTGATAGAGAGCGTTGCTTTATTTTTTGTATAACGTATGTTAGTACTGTACTTTACCGTTTGTCGCGTGATACTAGTCACATTGACGTAACTTTAGAAGCAAGTAGTGCGTGATTTTTATTAAAGCTATTAGTTGTGGGTTAATTTTAAATGGAGTGCAGAAACGAACATTTTCGGCATATTTTACTATTTTATTTCCGTAAAGGAAAGAAAGCTGCTGCGGCTCACAAAATGATATGTGAAGTTTATGGTGCTAATTGCTTAACAGAGCGCACGTGTCAGAATTGGTATAAAAAATTCCGTTCTGGAGATTTTTCCCTCAAAGATAAGCGATGTTCTGGTCGGCCTACTGAAGTTGATGATGACCAAATCAAAGTCATAATTGAAGAGGATCGTCATATAACTGTTCGAGAGGTTGCGGAGAGGCTACATGTATCGCACACAACAATTGAAAAACATTTAAAATGTCTTGAGCTAGTTAAGAAGCTTGATATTTGGGTACCTCACGAATTGAAAGAAATTCATTTAACACAAAGAATCAACTTTTGCGATATGCACCTTAGACGAAATGAAACCGACCCTTTCTTAAAAAGAATCATCACTGGTGATGAAAAATGGGTCCTGTACAGTAACATAGTTCGAAAACGATCATGAAGCAAACACGATAAACCAGCTCAAACCACATCGAAAGCTGAATTACATCCAAAAAAGATCATGCTGTCAGTTTGGTGGGATTACAAAGGTGTTGTGTTTCTTTAGCTGCTTCCAAGGAACCAACGATCAATTCTGATGTTTACTGTCAACAATTAATAAAACTGGATGAAGCAATCAAAGAAAAACGGCCAGAATTGTCAAACCGGAAAGGTGTAGTTTTCCACCGAGATAATGCAAGGCCTCACACATCTTTGGCAACTCGTGGGAAACTATTGGAGCTTGGTTGGGAAGTGATGCCACATCCCCCATACAGCCCTGATCTAGCACCATCTGATTATCATTTATTTCGAAGTTTGCAGAATTCTTTGAATGGTAAACATTCACAAATGACGATGACCTTCACTCGCACCTGGTTCAGTTTTTTGCTGATAAGGACCAGAAATTTTATGAGCGCGGAATCATGCAGCTGAAAGAAAGATGGCAAAAGGTCATTGAGCAAAATGGAAAATATATAATTGATTTAAAAACTATTCTTTGTTTAAAAAAAAAGTGTTTTATTTTATACTACAAAACCGAAAGTACTTAGTTGCCCACCCAATATATTCAATTTACTATTTGATCAATTCATTTAATTTATTAAAAAATATAAAGCCATATAATTCTTTATATCAATACAAACTTTGGATCCTTTTCGAATTTTTAAATTATAGTAAAAATATGTCATCCGTTTACCAAATCTGTAACTCCTTTTCCAAAAGTTTTGTTGTGCCTTTTTTCTTTATTCTAAATAACTCTTAGAATATGATGAAATATTAAAATTTATGTGTATAAAAAGTATTCAATAATTTTTAATGAGTTCCATATTTTTTCAGGATTTGTAGGAATTTCTTTATTTAGAATAAAACAAAACTGTCCTGTTACTAAGTACTAGTGCCGCAGGAGTACTTTCAACCTCCTGCTGCTCAAGTGCTTATCAATTGGAACAGTTACATACTTCAAGATATGGAAAGTAACTATTAAACGTAAGTACCTACGAAACATCTATTCATATAAGTAGTGTATATCTTTAATTATTTTTCAATTATCTCACATTATTTCATTGATGTACAATGAAGGGGAAGAAACTAATGCAGTAATTACATTATTATTAATTTTTGAATATGCAGGGTTTGGCAGATGTATGGATCCATTCGAATATATTTGAGGTTTAGCACAATTTTGTTCATCAATAACAGTAATTTTTAATTAAATCTAAGGTGAATTTCATTAAAAATAAAAAAGTGAACAGAAAAATATAAACCAAAACAAAATTAGTTGACAACATATTCTGGAATGACATGCCAATGTCCCCCTCTTATTGTATCCAAATATTTTCAGGTAGTTTCCCATCTTCCTTAATACTAGGGGCTCGATCCTAAATCTACCAATAATATAGTTCCGGAAAATACCAGCCCAAACGTTTGATTTCTGTGAATATTATGTATACGTTTTTTGTATCAAAACAAGATAATCTATCGACCAATATTAACAATTATGGCGAAAAACAGTAGCATTTAAACAAAATGTAGTCTCGGTAACAACCAGGAAATTATATGTAAAATGTCGATCATGGCTGCAAATCTACATCACTATTTAGCAAAATTCTACGGTTATAATCTCCGTCTAATAAGCCTTGAACTAAATGTAATTTATACGGGTGATATTTTTCATGCTTCAATATTCTGTATTCTGATCAACAACTTATGTCGTAGTTTAGTAAGGGGGATGCAGTAGAAGTTTGTGGTAATTCTTCTAATGCTATAGCAATATAGCAATAACATTATAAATTGCGATTTTTGATCTTACGTTTTTCGACAAATTTCTATATCTGGTTAAGTTATATTTCTTAAAGCTTTATCAACAAGTTTACTAATTATCAAAATTTCAATACGTTCTCTTTTAGTTAATTAAGCACTTTCTAATAGTTGGATGTGTAAGTTAATTTCGGCAGGTTAGACCAAGTACTAAATTTTAATTTCATTATCTATTAAACATAGATAATAATTTTCACTATTGAACAAGAGCACTACACATTATTACGTGGTTGTCTTTAAGTTTTGCCTATAAAACTGGAATAAGACAGTAGGTAGCTTTTAAAGACTTCATTGTTTTTCGAAGTACATATTCTCCACAAAGATTAATGTACTTTTACATGCGCTCGAACCAACTCTGGAAGCAGTTGTTCCACTCGTTTGTTGGTACTGTCAAAAATGCGTTTTGAAGACATCGACTGTTCCTTCTGATGACTGGAACCTTTGACTACGCAATCCGTTCTTGATTTTCGGAAAGGTAAAGAAATCATTTGGACTTAGGTCCAGATAGTACCGAGGATGGTCCAACAATTCCACGTTTTGTTGCCTTAAAAATTCAATTGTCTTGCCTGCTGCGTGCAAACTTGCGTTGATGATTCGTCGTTTGGTTGATCTTTCGAAGACACTTCGAGAACAGATGACTTTTGTCGGCTTTTCTTCACCTTGGAACACCCAAACAGACGACTGGCGTTTACTTTCTGGCTTGTATGAGTAAGTTTTTAGAGTTTCCAACGTTGAAGCGATCTAGAGATTTTTGACACCAATTCACCCTAGCTTTCTGCTTTCTGTTCTACGAGTCAACAGCTGCGGTATCCAACGGGAAACAAATTTTTTTACACACAATTCTTTATGAAAAATCTTTTAAATCGAGTTCTTCGAAATCCCCAATAATGTTTTGATCTGGCGATATGTCACCTGTCGATCTTCGTTAATGATCTTGCGCACAGCACCGACGTCTTCCTGAGTGACTGCCAGTTTTGGTGAACCTGCTCTTGGATCGTCGCTAAGACTAATCTGTCCACGTTTCAATTCTCCGTATCAACCAAAAATTGTTGACTGATGTGGTGCTTCATTGCCGAAACTAAAAACCAACTCTTCGAGGCATTCTTGTTGAGATAATTGTTTTCAAAAGTTATAAAAAATTATTCCGCGAAAATATTCTCAGTTTAATTCCATTTTTCAATTAACTTATCAACTTTGACAGTTCGTTGTAGCTACAACACTACATATATCGTACTGAAACTTTGGATTTAGGTTAACTAAAGATGGAGGTTAATTTTTAGTACTGACATTTGATTAGTGGCGTCCTCTATTTCCCACTATGCAAAACTTAAAAACATCGCACCTATTAGTAAATTTCCAAAGGAGAGCTCTATTGAAATTTTCAGATATACATGTGTTTCGTTTAAAATAAAAAGTTAATATCACTTTCGATTAAATCAAAAGTGCGATTCGAATATCTAGTTATGTTCATTGAATCTCCCATTTTCATTTACTTAAATGAGGACAATTTTATTAAAATTTAAGTAGACGTATCAAAGATATTCGAATGAATCCATAACGTTTAATATGTATTTACTATGTATGTACACACGTATGACTATGTACTGAATCTCTGCTGCGATAAAAATACAACACAGTTCATATTCATTTTATGGTGTTCATAAGTATGTATGTGGTATACTTGTGTTGTGTAAGAATTTCTGGAAATTCTTCTTACCAATATCTAAAAAAAAACTCCTAGGCGAACTGTTAGAAATTATCATAGCTCTTAAAGTTTTTCTTCACATATTTTATGCTGATGACAGTATCTGATTATTATATACTAGGTGTACCGGAAAGTTATTACCAGTTTTTCTAACAGATGTCGCTAGGCTTAAGTATGCAATATTATGAGTTGACACATATGTCATTTGATTCCACTGGCATCAAGCTTCAAAGTCATACATGTTATATTTTGCGAAAGTAAAACTATCATAGAATTATACCTCTTTGACAAAGTGCATTTGCGGCACGCATTACTTTTCTTATTTAAATAAAAGAAAAAAGCCACTGAAAGTCATCGTTTGCTGGTAGAAATTTACGGTGATCATACTCCAACCAAAAAACATGTGAGGCGTGGTTTCGACAATTCAAAAGTGGTGATTTCGATGTGCAAGACAAAGAACGTTCTGCTAGACCGAAAAAGTTTGAAGATGCGAAACTGTAGGAGTTATTGAATGAAGAGCTAAAATGAAGAGCTAACCCAAACTAAAAAACAATTGGCAGAAGTGTTAAATGTAGCCCAAGAAGCGGTTAATGACCGATTACAAACAATAGAGAAAATCCAAAGGATGAGAAAATGGGTGTCACATCGAAAAATCGTTTGTGAAATGCTGCTTCAAAGGTATGTTCGGAAGTCATTTCTGCATCGTTAAGTGACGGGTGATGAAAAATAGATTTATATCGAAAACCCTAAGTGCAAAAAACCATGATTATCACCTGGCGAAGCCGGCCCATCGACTCCAAGGCCAAATCGTTTTGTTCGCAAGACAATGCTCTGTTTGGTGGGACCCGAGCGGCGTGGTGTATTACGAACTGTTGAAACCTGGTGAAACAGTTAATACTGATCATTACTGACAACAAATTATCAATTTGAACCATCCATTAATAGAAAAACGTCCAGAATGAGCCTAATGTCAGGGTAAAGTGATTTTACAGCATTATAACGCGTCGTCTCATATAGTAAAACTGGTCGAGGAAGCGTTGAAACCACTTAAATGGGACATAATATCGCACCCATCGTACTCTCTAGACCCTTGCCCCGTCCAATTATCACCTATTCGCATCAATGGAACACGCGCTTGCAGAACAGCACTTCACCAAGTTAGAAAATGGCTCAACGAATGGTTTTGCTCAAAGGACAAACAGTTTTTTTAGAATGGAATCCATAGATTGCCTGAAAGATGGGCAAGATGTGTAGAATTTTTTCCATTTTTTTGAAAATTATGTAGCTTTTTTTTACGAAAAAAACAGTGATGACTTTCCGGTACACCTGGCGCTTTTTCATTTTCGGTCTGATTCTAAAAATATTTACGCAATACCCTTCCTAAAAAACAACTATCGAACGCATAACACTCTTTTGACACTCAACAACCACTATACGTCTACCAGGCGTAAAGTTTCAGTGCAGCAACATCAATGATATTAGCACCCCGAAGATGTTGCTTGCAGAATTAAGGAAGCGGTTTTCGCTTAGCTTATTCGAATGTACATATTTGTGAATAAAAAAATAACAGAATATTAAGTAATCTACCTCACGATCAACTTATACTGCGACAAAATGTGAATTGCAAATTTCTCTTATACAAAGTTTTTATTTTTCAGGATGTGGAAAGTTCGCTAAGGTAATGAAAGCTCTTGCGGAATAAATTATATGTATAAAGCGATATGCGTCAGATGAGAAATTAGTATTATGGCACAACAGATAAAATTTGACCGAATATGGACACCATACATTGGCAAGTTCAAATCTCAATTCCGTCGCAAATAATGTTTTATATTCCATAACCTGTCGCTGGACTATTTTTAACAGTTTAACATGAGTATTTCAAACATTTATTTTCAGATTAAAATACGAGTACAAGCATTGCTGTATAAAATTGAATTTACATAGAAATTGCGAATTAATGGGCCGACATTCTCGTACGATGCATTAATTATAATTATTGAGAGAGAAACTACCCGTGAATAATTATGGGTATGTATTGTTGAAATGACGGATATCTTCAAAAAGTATAGTAGTGAACTAGTGGTGAAAACATTAGCCTTAACATTATCAAAATTATTCTTGTTCTTCTTTTCAGAATTCTAAAATAAGTAATTCTATTCACGTTTAGTGAATTGATAAAAGTAAAAGGTGTTCCAATAAGACATTTCATTTTCAATAGCAATTAACAGTTGTCATGACTCAACCTGAAACTACTTGACAGATGACAAGAGCTACGCCATTAATAAAAATGGAACGATATAAGCTTCAACAACGAATTGAAATTATTAAAATTCACTACAAAAATGGTGAAAATTTTGCGGTCACAGTTTGCAAAACTAAAGCATTTTTGGGTCGTCATGAAGCACCTTCTCGGCCACCAATTGTGAAACTGGTGGAAAAATTTGAGTTGTTGGGATAAGTTAGTGATGTGAAGAATCGACCTCGTGCGCGTCACTCAAGAACAATTGAGAATATTGTTGTTGTAGCCCATAGTGTTGAGGAAAACCCAGGTTTGTCTATTTCTCGTCGATCTTTGGAACTTGGCATTTCACAAACGACATTACACCGTATTTGTATAAAGACTTAGGTCTTAAGGTTTTTAAAGTTCAGTTAACACAGGAACTCACGTCTACCGGTCATCAACAACGTCGTGTCTTTGCTGATTGGGTCGTTGAAATGCATCAAACTGATCGGGAATTTCATCGAAAAATCATCTTGAGTGATGACCTTAATAAGCAGAATTGTCGCATTTGGGGCTGGGAAAACCCTATAATATTATCACCAAGATCTCCAATTATGTGATGTATTGTTCTAAAAATCATATTTTTCATATGTGGAGAAAGTAGGTAATCCAAAATTGTGATATCTAGAGGCCTTGCTGTGAAATTCACGAATCGATTATAAAAATCAGTTCTAAATAAGTACATATTTATTGAGCTATATGTATTGGAGTAATATCTTGTTGGAAAATCTAGGAAAATTCATAATCAATAAACTGCTCTAATAACTCATTTCAATATTTTTTGGTATCCATTGCTAAACTAAAAATATATCTATTAGCAATTCGCCGAGATTTTAATGTGTTCGTGTATTTACGCACTGGTAACTTTGTTACCATTGTTCTTTCGTTGATACATTCGTATGTTTGAACGAAAGAGAAGGTATTGTTTTTTCATTATTTTTCTGTATCGAAAAATGCAATAAGCCCACAAAGAATCGTTCGTTAATAATAATAATGAAGATAAATAATGAAGAGAGATGAATTCCTTGAAACGCGTAGTAAACAGGGTGTTATCTACATCAATGGCGGTAAATATAAAAGGTAGGGGTAAGTAATAGACATAACGATTAATTTCTTAAATGAAATAAAGTCATATTCTTTATTATTAGCATTACCAACATAAATCACTCGCAAAATTTGAAAATGTAGGTGTCACTTTGAATTAAGTTTTTTTTTAAGGTTATGTTAAATAGATTTAGTACAAACCAGCGTTTTATAATTCATAGCTGTCTGGAACGTAAGAAATTTTTGAGCTAATGTATTTACGTTCTTATATATTTTGAAAATAAGCTATTTTTACCAGTACATAATACAAGTTTTTCAAGTGACTTTAACTTTAGAAATTTTAATTATACTGGTGTAAATATTTGTGGTAAATATTTTTATTCAAACGTATGTTTATAAGTTAAATTTAATCCAACTAATCTATTTTGACAATGACTCATGTCTTTCTGAAGTTAAACACAAGTCAGTTATGTAAATATTATTATGGAGCTTTAATTATTATTATAATGGGACTAACAATTTCAAATGCTCTTACTAGACTTTTTGGTAAAAAGCAGATGAGAATCCTAATGGTCGGTCTGGATGCTGCTGGTAAAACAACAATTCTCTATAAATTAAAATTAGGCGAGATCGTGACAACAATACCAACAATTGGCTTTAATGTAGAAACCGTCGAATATAAAAATATCTCTTTCACCGTGTGGGACGTGGGTGGACAAAATAAAATACGTCCTTTATGGCGGCACTATTTTCAAAATACTAATGGCATTATATTCGTGGTGGATTCAAGTGACAGAGATAGGATTGAAGAGGCTCGAAAAGAATTGCATAACATGTTTCAAGAACACGAACTAAAAGATGTAATTCTTTTAGTGTTCGCCAATAAACAAGACCTACCGAACGCCATGCCTGTTGACGAAATAAAGGACAAATTACAATTTAACAAATTGTATAACAAGTGGTACATTCAACCTACGTGCGCTACTAAAGGAAGTGGTCTTTATGAGGGTCTTGATTGGCTGTCAAATCAATTAAGCAGGAGATGAAATAGTGTGCTGAATTGTTAAATAGCACATTGAATTATTATCTTTAAATATAAATTCGTGTTACGTAACAATATTCTGTTGTCGTTCACAGCTGATTAAAACAAAATCATTTTCATAATCATTTATAATTATATGTTAATAAGCTCTATATACGTACATATTACAACAAAAAACGAATAAATTTCTTTTCAAAACTGACTAATATATAAGCATGAGCACAAATTCATCTATTTTATTAAAATTAACCTTCATTTTAATTAACACATCGATTTGTATGGTTATTTAATGTTTCATTGTACATTATAAGACAGCTGAAAGAAACAAAAATTGTGCTCACTATCACGCATATAAGGGAGCTAATTATATATATTTTCCCGATTTTCTTACGAAACTGATGTTTCCCTAAACGCAACATCCACATTGAGTATACAAAAAAGAATATTAGAATATGCAAAAGCGGTTGAGGAATATTCGTTGTGGTTATATATTGAATTATATATACTATACTATATACTATACTTTATTTACTATTTAACTTACAATATAATAATGTAACTTATTTAATTCAGAAATATTAAGTACTTATTAAGTATAAATATTAAATGTATAATTATTGTAATGGCTGTTATAGTTCTTATTATTTTCCAAATTTTGATCTTCATTCAATATATAGCAGTATGGAAGGATTGAGCAAATAGGAAATTATACTTAGATGTCGTGTAGCACCCATTTGTAAGTAGAGTTTAATGGAATGAGGGAGGGTGGGTTATTTTAATAATTTCTTGTTCACTAACATCAGTACTCGCAAACTGACATACGGTCGTGGGTTGATTTGAATGATTTGATACTCAATATTAGATATTTAATCCTGCAAAGCCAACAGACTTTTCCTTCATTTGCTGCGTTTATTTTTGCCAATTGGCATATTTTTGTACCAATTAGTATTTTTTTTTAGTTTGTACTGATAGTTAGAGAAGGTCTTTTAGTTATATTATTTGTTCTCCTAGAAACTAATTAGTCTAACCAGGTAGAAATCAGGATCGTGAATATTTGCTTGCATTTGGTGTCAACTAATCCCTTGTTACATTTCGGAAAAAAACTGGTTATACTGAATTCTCCTAGTGAAACTTCCATAAAAGTTTCTTTTTATATATTACAATTTACAACTTCGCCAAAATGCCAAGCATGCTCTACAGCTGCAATATGATATAATACGGTTGTACTCAATAAGATGTTTAATGTAGTACAAAATTGGATGTATTATTCCACATTGTTTTTATTGCTGATTGTTTGTAATGTGTTGTATCAGTTTTTCTCATATTGTAAGCCCAGACTTTAAGTATTATTACCTCATTTTTTCATTACTAGAATTCCAGCACGCCATTTTTTGAACACGAAATTCTAAAAATACTTCCTCACATATCTGTGTGACTCTAAAGTATCTACTAGATAATTTCGTTCAATATTATCATTGATTTCCATTCAACCAACGACTGGAAATAATTTTTTCACGATATTTTGGCTAATTTTGATATATGGATTCAATTCTGACAATTCTAAGTCAAGCAATATCCACGACTACTTCATTTCAGTTACATATACGCTAATAAACACGAAATAAAGCTGATAAACTGCGTTTGAGACATAAATTTAAGCGCAAAACTATATATATATATATATATATATATATATACAAGTTACACCCAAAATTTGCAAATCATTTAGAAAGTTTTACAAATATAAAAAAACTTAATTCACAAATGTTCTAATGTGGTCTCCCTTTTGCTGTAGACTCTAAAATTCTCGAATAAAAAATATATACTTCCATATAAAATGAACGATTCAACCGTAAATGCAGCCATCACAAAAAATATTTTCTTTGAATAACCAGAGCCCTTATACTCACCCTAAAGTTTTCAGAAAAAAATGAAATAGTACTTTCAACACGTCTAATGAACGATTACAATCAATCGCCTTGTGTGTGTATATATTTTTAACACTCTCTATATGTTATATGTATATATATATATATATAACATATATAGAGTGTTAAAAAAGGTCGGATATTTTATCTACATTTAGTACTAATCAAGAGAAACAAAAAAGTTTTAATGAACATGGATCCATAAATTGTGTTTCAAAGGTAGAGTTGATTATTTACTCATCATCTTACATTAAAAAGAACAAAATTAACATTAAATGCGTTATTATCTAAAACGTAAGGCTTTAAAAATATATCCTACATGCCCGTCATTTGTACGCAGATTTTACATCTTCGTCAAACATCCCTGTATTTGTTTGGCATTCATTTTCTATTCGTTCTTGCCGCTTATCTATATTATTAATGTGTCTCCAATAAACTAACGACATTTATTACCCCCAAATACAGAAGTCAAATGGTTTCATATCGGCGGATCTTGGTTGCCATGGTACTATCCAGTCCTATCCAATTGGTATACGTTGTATTTGAAAAATACCTCTATAACGAAATAAAGAGAGTCCCCATTGTGTAAAGACCAATGGTAAAGTCTGTTAATAATAATAATTCCAATAGTGAGAATAACATGTAAAGATAAAATTCGCCCTTTAAACGACTTGGTAAGAACGTGGTTTGTAAAAATAACTTCCTTGGTAAAAAAATGTTTGTAATAAAGTTTGAATTTTCTGTAGGTTTTCCTAGAATGAATCTACGGAGAAAGTTGTCTGGAATCATAATAAAAGAATATGAGAAGGATACGGTTACTGTTTTCGTAAAAACCTTCAGACTAAAGAATTATTCAATATTAAATTCCACAGCTTTTGTTCCAATGCGTATATTGGGATTTATTCTCTCACTCTTCTTAAAATATGTTTTAGGAGCAGTCACTAATCATGGTCGTTTAGTACCTTATTTATTAACGTTAATTAAACTATTTTTAGTTAATCGCTGATGCAGTTTCGGAAACAATTTATTTGATGGAAGTCCACAATTAAGAAACGGTTAGACGTATAGATGCCGTGCTTTAGATACGTCGCTGTTTTCACGGCCGAAAAGTCTATATCAGTCATTTATAAATTTAAATATTATTTAAAATAAAGATGGCATTTTGTTTAAACACAAAAAAGGATACTGTAGTTAATAAAAAATTATCAAAAACTGACAGTATTGCAACTATGTTAATAACTTTTTTTGCAATTAGGAAACATAGACTTAAATTTTTTTAATTTTTCTGTGAAAAACATGATAGTAGTCCAGGTGTGTTATTTATCGATTAAAATATACCTTCATGAAATAGATCCCTCTATTATGGGCTAAAATAATTAGGTTCCTTCCATAATGTAATTTATAGCATGTTCAAGGTCTCGGAACTGTACTGCACAGTAGCTTAATTGGTTAAATCGACTGTTTAGAGAACGGTAAATATAAGTTCGAGCCCTGGTTCAATGCAGAAAATTGTTCATTAATTTTCTATAATTAATATAACGATGGAATAGTACAAAATGCTAATTTTCCATAACTTCCTATATTTTCTCGTCATTTATATCCTATACAATCTATATGATTCTTCTACATTCTTCACCCGGGGAAGAATGCCTGCAATGAAAACCTTCTAGAAAGAACTAAGAAGAACTCATAATAAAAAAAACCCTAAAATTATGTAAAAATATAGAAACAACATTGAAAAACTTGCTTGCTAGCACTACATACGAGGGTGGTCCCATAAGTATCAGGCCTGACCTAAAGATGGCAGTAGTAGAAAAATATCACTGTATTCGAAAGTAAAGCATATGTTTCAAGTTTGAAGACGCGACGTTGTTTAGTATTTGTTTGGCAGTCATCAATAGTGAACGTTTTCAGTGAATTTGTAAAAATGGAGAAAATTGGACATCGTTACGTGATACAATACTTTCATTTGAAAGGCCTCAACACAATCGATATAAAACTGAACTGGATTTTATCCTAGGTGAGTCTGCTCCTTCGTTTACAACAGTGAAATATTGGGTAGCAGAGTTTAAACGAAGCTGTACGAGCTGCCAAGACGAGCATCGCAGTGGCCGACCAAATGAGGTGACGACTCCAGAAATGGTGAAGAAAATCCACAAAGCGGTACTGGATGATCGTCGAATGAAAGTGCGCGAGTGAGCAGACATAGTAGGCATTTCAAAAAGTGTGGTACATCGCATATTATCTGAAAATTTGAACATGAGAAAGTTGTGTACAAGATGAGTGCCGCGTTTGCTCACACTCGAGCAAAAATAGTCTCGTGAAGATGTTTCAATTGAGTGTTTAGCGAAGTTTCACAGCAAAAAAGCAGAATTTTTGCCACGTTTCATAACCATGGATGAAACATGAGTTCATCATTTCACACACGAGACAAAAGAACAATCAAAGCAATGGACTCAAAAGGGAGAACCAGCTCCAAAGAAGGCGAAAACCGTTTCATTTGCAGGCAAGGTCATGGCATCGGTTTTTTCGGATGCTCGTGGAATAATTTTCATTGACTATCTTGAAAAAGGAAAAACTATCAATGACGAATATTATGCGAACTTATTGCAACGTTTGAGCGAAGAAATCAAGTAAAAACGGCCGCATTTGTCTAAGAAGAAAGTGTTGTTACATCAAGAAAATGCACCAGTTCACAAATCCGTTATTGCAATTGCCAAAATTGAATTAAAGTTTGAATTGGTACCTCATGCACCATATTCATCAGATTTAGCCCCTCGGATTATTTTGTATTCTCAAACTTGAAAAAATGGTCAAAGTGGTCAAAGATTTTTCAACGATGAAGAAGTGATGTCGGCAGTTAATGGCTATTTTGAGGAGCAAGACAGTTCTTATTATAAAAAGGGTATCGAACTTATTGAACATCGCCGGGAAAATTGTATAGAGCTGAAAAGAGATTATGTTAAAAAATAAATATATTTCTTTCCAAAATTTTTGTGTTTTCTTTGTTGGGTCGGGTACTTCTGGGACCACTCTCATATGTACGAGGATAGTTTGACAAGTAGTGAGAATGACACACAGGGTGCCTATTTATATGTTTACATTCCGATATTTAGATAAATCGGTTGATTATTTTATTTTTGACAGCTGATTGAAAAAGAAGCAACACGTCGTTTTGTTAAAATGGAAAAAGCAGAGTATCGTGCGGTGATTAAATACTTCGTAATTAAGGGTATGAAAGATACCGAAATAAAAGATGAGTTACGGGGAACATTAGATGAATCTGCTCCATCATCCGCCACAATAAGTAGATGGGTAATTGAATTTAAACGTGGTAGAACAAGCTGTGTTGATGAAGCGCGCTCTGGAGCACCCAAAATCGTGACTTCTAAGGCAATGATTATAAAAAATCCATAATATTATTACGCAAGATCGACGACTCAAAGTGAGAGAGATAGCAGACATGGTAAACATTTCAACAGAACGCGTACACCACATTTTAACGAAAGAATTGGGCCTTTCCAATCTTTCGGCAAGATGGGTGCCGCGATTGCTTACGACTGATCAAAAGCTCACTCGTTTGCGCATTTCCAACGAGTGTTTGGACCTTTATAAGCGGAATCCGGTTGATTTTTGTAGGCAATTTGTTACTTGCGATGAAACTTGGATACACTACAGTACACCCGAAACTAAACAACAGTCGAAACAATGGTTAGAACGTGGTTCTGCACCTCCAAAGAAAGCGAAAACCACTTTATCGGCAAATAAGGTGATGGCATCAATTTTTTGGGGTTCAAAGGGCATTTTGCCCATTGATTACCTTCAGAAAGGTGCCACAATAAACGGACAATATTATGCAGAACTTCTACAAAAATTAAATGTTGAGATTCGTGCTAAACGGCCAGGAATGGCAAAGAAAAAGATTCTGTTTCACCAAGACAACGCTCCCTCGCATACCAGCACAGTTGCGATGTCCACGAGTTGCATTTCCAATTAGTACCGCATACGCCTTATTCGCCGGATCTAGCCCCTTCCGACTTCCACCTTTTTCCAAAATTGAAAACCGCACTAGGTGGAAAGAAATTTTCGTCTAAGGACGAGCTTATCATCGCCCTAAATGAGTATTTTGCAAGCCTTCCGGTATCGCATTTTAGAGATGGCATAAGGGCATTGGAGCACCGTTGGAATAAATGGATTTTTTAGGAGAATATATTGAAAAATAAAAATTATTTTGTATTTAGAAAATTCGTTTTTCTTTTCCAGTCTCACTACTTGTCAAACTACCCTCGTACATGATTCCTCTGCATTGATAAAATACCTATAAAAAAATGTTGAGGATTTTTAAAGTAACCTCTATTGCTTATTAAATATTGATATTATAATAACGTTTAAAAATTGTACTACTTGACAATGTAGTAAATCATACTATGAAAGGTCGTGAAGAAACATTGTTTCATTTTTATTTATTATTTCTCAAAGCCAAGTTAAGAAATAAAAAGATCGAAACGTCCGAAAAAATAAACCAAAAAATAACGGTTTTTAAGCAAATGTTTCACAATAAATGTTTAAAATGTCTATCATTGATATCTAAACATCTTCTGACATTAGCACATTAAAGTCTTTACTGTATTACGAGAGTTAACTGCCAAATGTCGGATCGTTATGTTTATTAGTTTCCCCGTTTATTCATAATGAGATGAAGGATGATCTGAAAAAACTGTTCTTCTTTTCCACTGTTGATAAACGGATTAAGACATTTTGAATGAAGAGTTGGCTATGAAGAAATTGTCCGCAAAGTGGGTGCCGTGCCTGCTGGGTATTGATCAAATAAGAAATTTTCAACAGACAACTATGTTAAAGTTGCTGTGGATGCTTATATTGACAAACTTAAAGGTTCCAAATTGGATGTATTGAGGTGGCAAGGGATTATGTTGAGAAATAAACGCAATTTCAAACCGCAAAGTTCTTTTCTTTATTTTCATTCCACAGACTTGTCAGCCTAGCTTTACATATTGTGTATATAAAAGGTGGTCAAAAATTCACGAATAATCGCCAGATAAGGCAATTCTATGATTAATTGTTAGTCGACAATCCTAATACAAAAATGTTGTATTGTCATTAGTAAAGCCATACGAATTGCTTAAAAAGAAGTGTAGATTTGGCAACGTAGTAAAAAACCATAAATAAATCTGTAGGAATGATATGACAAAATACGTTTTATTTAACTCTAAAGAAAATAATAATAATAATGATAAGGTAATGATGTAACTGGTTGCCATCGGTGAAGATAAAGCTATAGCCTTTGTGGAATTAAATTTAGGATGCGATGCAACACATCTGGGGTAATTAATTATGTTGTGGCGTGCATTCTATCGACTTTATGACAAATGTACCTGTTTCACGAAGACTCCGATCCAATCTTCGAAAGTATTGGTAGATAGATACTGTCGGTGTGGATACCGTATGCATTATCGTTTTAGGCAAGTGTGCATTTCCATTGCAAAACTTAAATACTACATAACAAATTTCCCATTAGGGACATCACTATTTTGTGTTATAATACGAACACACCCTTAAACGTTTTTGGCGAATTTTTCGATGAAGAGGCTTACAGTCAAGATAAAATTAACTCAAAGATTGAAGCCTCTTAATCATTTGAACCGCCGAAACTTCTCCAATTGGATTCTGCTAAAGCTTAAAGAAAATCCTGATTTTCATGGAAAAATTATTTTCAGCGATGAAGCTCATTTTTGGCTTATTGACTTTGTCAATATGCAAAATATACGTTATCGGACAGCAACAAACCCACAAGTGCTTTAAGAGACTCTATTACAACTATAAAAAGTGACCGTGTGGTGTAATTTCAAGTCGGAGGTGTGATTGAATCATAATTTTCCTTCAACGAAAATGATCGCCATATTACTGTAAATGGAGTTCGCTATTGTACCATGTTGGAAGACTATTTTTGGCACATAAGTGATATGTTGTTCCAGCAAGATGGTGCCACATGTCACACAGCTGGTCAAACAATTGATCTATTGAAGGGAAAGTTCGCTAGCCTTGTAATCTCGAAAAATGGTCCGGTCGAGTGGCCACATCACTCATGTGCTTCAACGCTGTTGAATTTCTTTTTATGGAGTTACGTTAAATCGTTGGTTTATGTCAACAAGCCAATAGCGTTAGAGGAGATCAGGAACAATATCGAACGCGAAATTGCCATTGTTCCGGTCGATATGTGTGAGAGTAGTGGAACATTGGCTTCAAAAATCGATCGCTGCAAACGTGCCCGTCCATAGTTAAATGTAACATGTATAATAATACACCTGGAATAAATTTCAACCCAATATCTCAATTATTCTGTTTTATTTAAGTACAAAATTGTTATGTCTGCTTGAGAAACCTGACGCATAGCGTATTCGTTGAAAGTGTGCATTAGAAATTGCTTGGGATATTACAAAAGCGAAGTAAGTAATGGAAGCTAAAATAATGGACGTTAAACCAACAAACGTCAAAATTTGACAAATGTTTTTAATTATAGACATTATTCTGGGCCAAGATTATCATATGCACCTACTTTAACGTAAAAAAGCAGTTAAGAAGATGTTTAAGACAAAATATTGACATGAAACGATTAATTACAGCATAGTATTGTATAATTTTATTTGACAGTAAAAAACATGATTATCCACAGAATATTTCAATTTTTTTGTCTAACATTTTTAACATTGATGGTCTCGTGTGTCATAACGACTGTATATCAATTGTCGGCTCAGAATTAATCATAGAATCGTCCTACCTGACTATTAATCAGAGACTTTCTGACCACCGTATATTCCAGAGTAGCTGTTTCCAATTTTTTTAAATTCTGGTTGTGGTCAATGCTCTTTACGGAATAAATTCTTGCAGACATTTAAAGTTTTATAATATGTGTGTACGATGCAGTTCTGTATTAATAGTATCACGAAAAAATATTAAACCAATTATTCAGTACCTCGACATCATAATTTTTATTGGGTGTAGACTACATTCCATGAACTTATGAGAATTTTCAGTTACACAGATTCTGTTGTTACGGCTGTGAATATATTCTGTAGATCAGTGTTTCTTAACCTTCTTACACAATAACCCAATAAATTGATTTGTACTAGTATGGCGACCTAAATATATTTTTCGTTATCTGACAAAATGGAACTCTCTTTTATAAATGTCACCTGTTGAAGACAGATACGATCGCACCTGACATGAATATCACGTTCAAAATGCTATTATTCAAGTTCTCATTAAACCATTGACAGTATTTCATAGCCAACACCTAACAACCATATCAGTTACTCTGCATGAATGCATATACAGATCTTTGATTAAAACCTAACATATCAAAATTTGTAATAAAATTCGGTTTGTTTAAATATGTACTCCGAAATTATTAAAATTTTTTGTTAGAACTGATAGTCGCCCAGTATATTTTCTATTTTAATGTGAGAATATTTCTCTCAGTCGTAAAAAGTTTATTTCTAATTTAGATTTTTTACTAGATTTACCAAAATAACAAGCAACTCAAATAGCAACTTTTAAAGGAACAGTTTTTAATATAATATAAACATATACGTCTTTTTTGACCGAAGAAAATTTTGGTTTAACAAAACTTTGTAGATTTGTATTTTCAAGTCTCTCATTTTATTAGATAAATCTATACATATTTATTTTAACTAAATAAATTTCTAACTTTTGGGCAAAAGCTTATTTATTAAAACGTTTTAACACACCATGATTGTCTTTTTGTAAAGAAACTAAAAAGTATTGTTATCAGGTATTCTTCTTTTTTAATTTTTTGGCATTCCGAAAATTAAATTCATCTCACGCACATCAATGTTAATTTAAAATTGCAACTTATATTAATATTGAAAAAGGTTGTTGAATAGATGCAGATTTGAAAAAGCGAATTGAGATTTCTAATTTAGAGCTTGTAAGTTTTTATTTAGAACAACTAAAAAAACCGAAACCGAACTCTTCACATATACATTTTCTGTCTTCTTTAACTTTAATTTTAAACAACTGAGCAAAAGCTACACAATAGTTAAGCCTTACACTATATATCACAGTTATTGTCTTGATATACTTATTTTATGAAGCCACGCTTTATAACTTTAGTGACTATATTATGGCATCCAAGAGCTTTATTTCATCGAAATTTCTACTATTCTTCTTACCAAATGGCATGTAAATACTTATTTAAAATGAGAAGATCTGTAAAAATAAGTCTCTAATTTTCAACAAGGACATTGTTATCTCTAGATGTATTTTTCGTACTGAGTATTCTAATATTGTGATAATAGTTCATCGTTAGAAGTTTCTTACGAATCAATCTTCCTTCAATCATACTGCGTTCGATTTTAGTTTTTCCGTAAAACCGACTTGTATGTATTATAAGAATATAAAGAAACGTATAAAATAAAAAATAAAATACACTCTTAATATGATCAAAACGTTTTATCATTAAGATTGTACTCGTGAACAAATGTTATTCGTCATATCATGCAATGGCGTAAAGGAAAGTATTCCACCTAGAAGCTTTGCGTAAATGTCGATAGATCTAAGATTAACATGTAGAAAATGTTGCATTTATTAAGTTCAACATTATATCTATTTAAAGAGAAATTATAGTGCTTTTTGGCCTTCGCAAATTATATGGAGGAGGACCGACCTTATTTTGATGAAATGAAACGCTAGTAATGTTAGCAAATTCTAGGTTAAGGTTATTTATTTACGAGTACATATACATTACTTCTGACATAAATTAATAATAAATATTTTTATTCGCTATTCAAAAATGTCCGAAAAATCTCTATTAATAGTACGAGTTCAAACTTTCATATTTGTGGAACTGAAAATCTAGTATGATGTCGGGTGCTAATCGTAATCGTTTACGTTAGTTCATGCATAATTCTAAGTATAATGAGAATATCATGGAAATACATACATACGTACATATATATATATATATATATATATAGACATGATGCACATGTGCATATCCATAATTTTAAAATTTTACTTTTGATTTTGCTGCTATTTTCAATGTCGATACTCTCACAAAATTATTAATTTGATCAAACCAGAAACATAATTTAAAATAACAAATTCACAGAATTTTGTTTTAATTAAAGAATTTACGTTTGTCAAAATTTGCTAGTTGCAAGTTATTTTAAAACTGCCACAGTGACTTTTTGGATTCTAGACTGAATATGTCCAGTAATATGGATGTAGATATGTCGCGTTTTAGCCTATCTTAAACATATAAGATAAAAAAAAATGTATACAAAATCAATAAGAATTTTATTACAATATAAAAATCACAAAACCGAAGCAAAGATCACATTATTCGTTGGAATGTTTTAATCACAATTAAGTTGTTTATCTAAATAAAGCAAGAACATAGAAATAAAGATATGATGCGAAGAAATTGAATTGTTGGATCAATAGAAATATTAGGAAGTATAATTAGAATGACATCAGAAACGAAAATTTCTGTATCTATACATATTAAATTAAGAGTTGTAAATTATAATTTAAGTATCGTTTGCGAAATGAGAATGATATATTAATAACTAATAATAATTAAAATAAAGTTCAAAGAAAGTCTGCAATATATCGAAACTTATTTCGTACTATAACTTTTTAATTATGTATTTAGTATTTCCTTTTTTTAATAAATTAACTTACATAAAGTTATTAATAGATAAAGGTATTTGTTAATAAAATATTCGAACGTTATTTTAGGAACTTATTAGCTATAACGATAGAGGGAACTATAGATTATTCGATTTTAAACATTTTAAAACCGATCATGTCAGTATTATATGGGCACACAACAATATTCTTTGTTTGCTTCTTCATGAACCTTCGTATCGGATGAATTTCTTCACATTCCTGAAAAAGAATACGTATGTAAATAAATAGACACTTTTGGTGGTGAAAAAATGAATGTATTTGCCGAAATTAAGTTTGTGCTTCCTATCATACCTTGTGAGAGTATTAGACACTATTAGATACTATCTAAGAATCCAAGAAGCTATTCAAGTTAGTAGCGATAACTGTTTGTTCATTGATGGCGAACTAAACGAACCACCTAGTAAAAACCAAAGTTTGTACAAATTGTTACTGTGTTAAAAAATAATAAATGATTAAATTTTAATTATAAAATTCGAACCACTTTTAAAGAAAATTTGACACTTGAGTTCCCGCTCCATGTAAACGAATATATTTTATCATGCTTCCGATAAGATGGTTTATAGCTCATTCCAAGCAACTTGTAGGACATCATGTAACTGTTATAAGTTAATTGGGATGGGACTATGGGCGATAGGTCTGATGATCGCGCAGGTCAATTGAAAATATTGGTGGTTTCTCGTAGAAATTGTAATCTAACAAGTAACATGCAACATATTATCTTCTTGGGATGTGATGTTATTTAGATCTTGGAATATATTGTAATGGTTCTAGACGTATTATATATTTAAATGGTTTCGAAAGCACAAATGATAGGCTATGTAACAATACGTTCCATACATATATCGCCATATTCGTACATTAGGGTTTTCTATTGTCCGAGGTATCCGACTGCCTCTTACTAGTTGGCATCATGCCTTAAATTAGAGTGGTAATATATAAGCAGATTGAGCTGTAGAGTGGAACAATGTCGTTTTTTCAGATGAATCTTGCTTTTGTTTGTGGGCCCGTGACGGTCATAGATGAGTCCGATATCTAAGGGGAGAAAAGCAGCTTTTAAAATTTTCCATAGAACGTAAGACTGCAGTTACTAAGAATTAATATTTTGGATGGAATTCGCTTAGGAAGTAGGACTCTTTTAGTATTACTTCGAAGCCATTTAAATATTGAAAGTATTCAGACAACATCCAATATTCTCAATTGACCAACACGGTCACCGTATATGATAGATTATAAACTTCCAATTAACTTACGATAGCTACATGTTGCCCTGCAAGTTGCTTGGAATAAACTTCCACAGGAGTCCACAGAGCATCTTATTAGAAGCATAACAGCGAAATGATTCGTTTACGTGGAGCGGCAGCTCATTATCTAATTTTCTCTATAAAGGGTATGAATTTTTCAATGAAAATTTAATAATTTATTATTCTTGTCATAGTAAACATCCGTACAATTATTTTAAGTATATAATTTTACTGGATGTTTGGTTTTTTGTTATATAGTATAAATAGTACATGTTATGTAATTTTACGTTCAGAAAATATTAATAAGTTAAATAATGAACTATATTACATTGCCAATATATTAAGCTCTAATGTGTTCAATGAAAATGTATTATGAGTGATGTGCTGTTTCAAATTTGAAACTTAGTATAATTACCTTTATATTTATGTGTATATACGGAATATTTTTGAAATAAGGGGAAGTGATTAAGTAACCGATTAACAAAATTTTGACAGCAACATAACAATCTATTTTAATTTTCTATTTCATTTATAATATTTTTTGATACAGTCCTATACTAAATAATATCTCATGTGATATAGTAATTTAATTGCCAAAAAAACACGTTTAAGATGAATAGAGGTCTATTCACAATTCAAAAAAATGCAGAAAAGAAAACGTAAATTACTTGTTTGAAGGGTGCACCTCTAAAGTATAAGAGCTAGAGTTACCATCAAGGAATGACTTCAAAGTATAGATATAAATATTCAAACTAAGAAATGTATTACTTTACTCCATGTATAAAAGAGAAAGTGCGAATAAATAAGCTATAAAAGTTTATATATAAGTCCTAGTTTACATTTCTGTTTATAACTTTAAATATATTTGTTTATAAATGTAGTTACATTCTACTTGAACAATAATTATTGTTGATCGACAATAGTGAAATAAGAGCTGCACTACTTTAAGCAAAAAAGAAAGGACAAAATATATTAATAAATACATGTATTGAATTATTGTGAAAATTATGGTATAGACTGTAACAAATCGTTACATATTGTTATTAAAAATCGGCGCGAGTAACAACATACATACATATCGTTGTTGCATTCGTTCAAAGAAGAAACTATTTGCATGCATGGGTAGGCAAGATTAGTTAATTTTAACCTTCTTTTTAGTATATATGTAATGATTAGAGCACGGAATTATATGCATGGATGGAGGAATTTTTCTCGTATCTATACGAACTAAGCAAAAACAAATGTAAAAAACCGATTTTCATTTTGCATATTTTCAGAAATTGATGCATAAATCAGAATAAAATGCATATACGTATAATTTAAATTTTTTGATAAAATTAAATTAAACAAATATTGCCCTCACTGCATTTTAAGAACTGGGGGTTCCCCTACATTTTACAAACAGCCCGGTATTGCATCGGCAAAAACTGGGATTCCCCTATTTTCTCTACGCCTTACTACGAGTCCCACTGCCATCGGTTGTCTTTCAGTTTCGAGTTGTTGATGTTCCAGCAAAACAGAAAATTTACTTTATATTATTTTTTTTTGTATTTGGTACCAAAACAGTTTTCGAATTAATAGATTTCCTGTGACAAAAAATTTCAAATTATACAACATATTGCTACGGCATCACATACAAAATATAAGAAGAAAATGAAAAATACAAAACAATTAACGCTTAATGAAACAATTTCTTCGGCATCAGCCTGTGAAAATAGAGAAAAATTCAATTTTGATTTATGTGAAGCCTTTGTTAGTGCCAATATTCCGCTTATGAAATTACAAAATCAAACTTTTAAAGCGTTTTTAGAGAACTATTGTGGTAGACCAGTACCAGGTGAAAGCATCTTTAGAAAAAAATATATAAACAATGTTCTCGAAAAAACCATGAGTGAAATTAGGAAGTTAATTGGAAACAATTATTATATATTTATTTTATAGTCTACGAAACAAGTGTAAAACTATTTTGAATATTCCTACATTAAATCAACAACTGGCATTTATCAAAGCGAATTTTAGCTTTATTACGGAAACGTTAACTACATTAGAGAGGCAGGGCGTGGAACTTACAGATTCTGTGAAATTTATTACAGATTTCAAAAATAAGGTCAACCAAGTTAAAGGTAAAATTGGTGATTCTATAAAAACGATGATGTATTAACAAGAAATACAGGGTTTGATGAATTTACTAAAATTTCAAATATTTTAAATGGAAATTATGAGCCTTCTATAACATGGATGCCACTACTATATGCAAATTTAAGTTTTCACCAATTACTTCTGTTAATGTAGAAAGAAGTTTTTCTATATATATAAAAATTTGTTATCTGATCGAAGAGAATCATTTCTTGTGGAAAATTTAGAGAAATATATGACTGTCAATATTTACAATATTATAAAAAATAGAATGTAATATTTTATAGTTTGTAGGTTTGTACTTTACATTAATTTATCAATTTATCTTTTGTAATACAAACAACTTGTTTAAATAAATTTTGTAATACTATTGTGTTTTTGTAAGTCAATTTTTACAATACAATCAGTGCATATTTAACTAAATTGTTGCATAATTTATCAAAATATTGTGCATATATATGCGCATATTTTCAGGGTTTTTAATGCATATAATTCCATGCACTAGTAATGATACTAACACCATACACTACATACATGTATGTATGTATGAATCTCTGAAAATTTACGGTAAAAGGGTAAATTGTAGAATTTAATTTATCCGATAAATCAAGATATAATCGTCCAGACGTCTGGGATGAACTTTGAACAATTTACAAAAGAAACAGTTACAAATGTAAAAGAATAGATGTGTCACGTATAATACAAAGGGTACTAGGAAAGTTTTGCAATACAGCTTTGTTTATTTAATTTTTTCAAAGTAATTTCCTCTACATTCAATACACCTCTCCGTCCTTCGAAACCAATCTTTAAACCAGTTCTGCCAAGTCTCACTAGGTAGTAAAGCACACTCGTTGTCTCAAGCCCGCAGAAGGTCTTTATCATTGGAGAAGCGCCTCCCTTTTAGCTTCATTTTCACATGCGGGAACAGTGCAATGTCGCAGGGAGCAAGATCTGGACTCTAGGGAGGGTGCTCGACAAGTTTCAATCCTCGTCGTGGTCAAATATTCGGTGCGGGCTTTGGCGCGGTGAGCTGGAGCATTATCGTGATGTAGGAACCAGGTGTTCATTCTTGACTTTGGCCACAGGTTCTTCATAGATCCAGTGACTTTAGGCAGGCACTGTTCAGTATATCACTTAGCTGTGACTGTCTTCTGTGTGTCCAAAACGACGCGTTCCACAATTCCACTCGATTTGAAAAATACAGCTATCATTTTCTTCTTTACAGATCGAGATTTTCTGACAACTACAGGTGTGTCCTCATCATCAAAGGTCCAAACTTTGTTTTGAGCTTTGGTCGGCACATCGTAATATACAGCCAAATCTCGTCACCTGTCCCGATGTCGTGCACATACCGAGATTGTTCCTTATTAAACTTTTTAGCATCTCCCGGCACCAAGTCACACGTCGTGTCATCTGCTCTTCAGTCAGTAGATGCGGCACTCAGAGTGAACAAAGCTTCTTCATGTGCAGAATCGAACGAATTGCTGGTGCATTTAGGCCTGAAGTATCCTGTATGTGTTGGTAGGTCACATACACTCGTCTGTCCTCGCCAAGCATTTTCCTCACAGTAGTAACGTTTTCCTCCGTAACTGACGTTCGTGGCCTTCCCGGTCTCTCAGCTTTCTCCACAGTTAAATTTCCCCTTTAGAATTCTCTATACCACCTGAATATCGTTGTGCGATGTGGACAATCATCACCTAGTGCAAGAGTCATTTCTTCGAAGCACTAGTCTATGTTTAAACCACGCGCGAAATTATAACGTAAAACTGCCCTTATCTCATTTCGTGACCACGATGCCATCGCAAACACTTTACACTCTCACTGCTAATGAATAACTGAGCCCATCGACATGGCGCGGCGGCTACTATGCACGTATGAACATGTCTCAACATGCAGCAACAAGCAGCTTCCTAAGATTCATTGTTGCGTCATATTGCAAAACTTTCCTAGTACCCTTTGTATAATTCTTTATTAATACAGCTAACAAAGTCTTTCTTCGACCGCCTAGTTACAAAAAGCAAAAATGGGTGTATTATGAGAATATATTGCAAAGGAAAAGTAGATATATCCAAATAAATCCACTGGCTAGTTTGTATCCTAGAAAAGTATTATTGTCAGTGTAATAGAGTTCTTAAGGGCTTCCGTACGTTTTCTCTCAATGAAACAATTAATTCAGATACAATTTAAAGAAATGTAATTTATTCATTATCTTCTGATTTGGCATCATCAGATTTTTACCTCTGTCATTTAATTCAAAACAGTTTAATTGCTACCATATTGTCAGGAAATGGTTACTGGGAATGATAATGATTAAATAATTGATTAATAAATTCTTATTCATTTTATATAAAATCCTGCCGGGATCACCACAACAACACAGTAATAATAAAATATATAGACCCGTACAATAAATTGTCCCATTATAATACCGTGAATACATTTTATAATGCAACATGCACATACGTACATACACTAGTTGCTAGAGTAACGTAATAATGAAATGACAGCAATGTATTTTAGCGTGTATTTTATTTTGCAACATAGGATGTGAAATACAGTAGTTGAACAAAATTTAAAAACTAATTTAACAAATTTTCAAAAATGTCACCATTGACGGCCAGACAGTATCCTAAGCGATTGCAGAATTCATTTATTGTATTTTGTATCTGCTCTGGAGTTATTTCTCTTGCAGCAACTCGTATTCTATTTTTTAATTGGTCAATATTGTTTAGAGGTTCTCCATGAAAAACTTTATTTCTGATACATGACCAAAGAAAGAAATCGTTTGGAGACAGGTCTGGTGACCTTGCGGACCATTCTACTTCTCCTCCACGGCCTATCCAACGGTTTGGAAATCTTTGGTTGAAAAATGTTCTAACCATATGAGAATTATGTGCCGGCGCGCCATCATGCTGGTACCAAATCTCACCATCAATATTTAAAGCGTGAAGGGCATAACTCTGTACTCAAGCAATTCTAAATATTTTTCTCCTGTAAGAGTACCCTCAATAAAAAACGGTCCTACAATATGGTGTCCAATCAACCCAGTCCAAACATTGACTTTCTGTGGCCGCTGAGTCCTTGTGATATGATATCTATGCAAATTTTGTCTACTCCAGTAGCGGCAGTTCTGTGAATTTACTTCACCATTTACATAAAATGTTGCTTCATCTGTAAAACAAATTCTGCGTAGTAAAGTATCATCATTATCAAGCTTATCCAACATGATTTCACAAAAGTTACTTCTTCTTTCTGCATCATTCGCAATTAGTTCCTGATGGTTTTGAAAATGATACGACTTAAAATGTTCTCGTTTTAGTAGTTTATGCACGGAAGATTTGCTTACATTTGTAGTTTGTGCTAAAGCTCTTGTGGAGAGCATATTATTATTTTCGATTGTTTGTAGAATTTCATCTCTTTTGGCGTCAGTAATAACATATCTTGGCCTATTCTTTTTTTTATGATTAGGAACGATGCATCCATTATTTTTATATATCTGTACTAACCTACTTATTGTAGTTGGACTCGGTCTTGGACGGTCAGGATATGTAATTTGAAACAAATCTGCTACTCTCCTCAAACTCATATTCGAGTTATACCAGTTCACTAATAACAGTTTTTCTTCTACACTATACATACCTCAAAAATAGAGTAACTTATTTTGACATCCTATGTTGCAAAATAAAATACACGCTAAAATACATTGCTGTCATTTCATTATTACGTTACTCTAGCAACTAGTGTATGTATGTGCATGTTGCATTATAAAATATATTCACGGTATATTGCACCTACCATGATTAGCAATAAGTTAACCATTACTCTAGACAGGTAGGCGCACATATGACTTTGAATATATACAAAGGTAATTGACCCATGTTTAAGTGTTACAGAAGCCATGAAAACAACTCCTACAGTTACTTTGGAGGGGGAGCTTACCACCTCTAAACATTCATATACAGACAATTGCAAGGTTAATCACCTATAAGCCGAATCGTCGGCACTAATCATAAGCTGATATGTAGAAAAACTTCAGTTGGATGTTCATTTAGGAGTGACGTTAAAAATTCAACTTTGATAAGCGATATGGAATAACTGTATCGAGTAGGGAGAAATGGGAAAATTTCACCTGTACAGTCAGAGTATATCTTGTACAGCTGTAAAACAAAAAATGAAGTCAGGGCCGGAATTTGCCGATACAATGAAAGCACAATCATATCGGCGAGCCTAAGCAAAAATATGAAGGCTTAGCAGTTTCTACGAATTGAAGATGAAACTCCTGAAGTGTAACTGTCTACCGGACTGGAGATTGAAGAGTGAACATTAACAAACCATACTATAAGTATTTCGCTAACAACGAAGTTGTTCTTAATGCTTTCTCTAGCCTTTTCAGCAAATAAGATTTGTTTCTGGAGCTGTAGGTCCTTTACTTAGACTATTAATATTGTATTTCAATCGAATCCGCCAATTTATTACAGTGTCTATTTCCATCTCGTCCATCTTAATACAAAAAAAAACATTCTCGAAGTTAAGCCTCATTAAAAGAACTAAGATAGAGAACACACTCTGATAAGACATGAAGACCCTAATAGAGTCGGGAAGGTTGCAGTCGCTCCATGGCTACCTCAAGTAATCTATTTAATTATATCTATCGTGACAAGACGTTTTTAGTTAACTTTAAAAAACAATTTTGTTCTCCATATACTCTAGAAGTTGTATTACTAAATTGATTTGAACGGTAAGAATGTAAACAAAAAATTCCATAAAATTTACACTCGCTTTAGATACTGTCACAAATTTATCCTTTTAAGCGATACAAAATATAATAACAATAAATTTAAAAGCATAAAGTTTCCATAATCGTGTATATTCTTTAAATGTCATTTGCCTTGTCGAAAATGGTGATCCTTTTAATTTAATGACTTACAATTTTATCCAGCACCAACATTCCAAACTAGAAATTGTATAGAATATTTGTGCATATTGAAAATAATAGATTATAAAATCATTAAGTTATATATCGAGTTAATATATAATTATCAGAGATTTTACTAAATTAAAAATTTAAACATAGTGCATAAACTAGTTAGTAATAAATGCCTTGAAAATTATTCGAGATAAATTGAAAGACCAAATCTGGTGAGACAAGTGCCTGAGAAATAAGGCGGATAGGGTAATGTTTTTTAACTGAACGGTGATGTTAGAAACGCGTGGATGGGCATCATGGAGCTGCAATGCCACAAAGTTGTTGGTAATATAATTCATTTTTCTTCCTTATTTCGAATAGGATTTTATAATAGTTTTAAATTTTTAGTTGCCGACAATTAAGAAATTTTTATTTAAACTACCCGAGTACAGGCAAAACGATATCAGTGCTTACAGTAATATCCTAAAGACAAGCATATATGTAGTTCTCCCATTATTTTGTATTTTTGATAATAGTACCCACTAAATTCGTAAAGCTGCCGGACAAAGCCGAACTATCTGATAATCAAAACGATCGTAATAGTCACTGTTTTGTTCGGCAGTAGTATTTTCATTATTTATTTTCTTTTCTTTTTTAGGCAATAACAAAAATAAACTACGAAGTAAAAAGATAAGGCCAGATTCGATGAAACAACAATATGACCTTAGATTGGCGCATTACCAAACATATTTTTTTTCAACGCGAAAAATATTGAATTACACATCAACTTTAATATATAAAAGTAAACGTTGCGAAATAACACAAACTTTCTTTCCAATCAAATGAATGATAGTAGAAGATGTTAGAATAGGAAGGCAATTTTTAATTTTTTTACTAGATACAAAAATTCAACACGTTTATTTATCGGTATGAAAAAGGTACAAGTGAATATTTAAAATCTTAGCGGCCTTTATCTTTGATCAAATATATTAAGTGAATAAAACTTACACGTACTTAAAAAATAATTTCGTTCGTGGAAGAAAAAATGTACAAATGAGCTTGTATGTTTATTATACAATTGGTACTAATATCCTTTCTATTCTAATTCCTTCAGTTATTCCAAAAGCACTATTTTAGAGAATGCTATTAGAGAAACGTAATGGTTTTTATATATCTACGTGAATATGTGGTATTTTAGAATTTGGAGTTATCGTTCTTCAATTAAATACTTAGTACAACGCTAGGTTTATAGGTTAATAACTACGAATTATAAATAAGAAATTGTATACTGTTAGATGGTAAGTATTCTACATTACTTAATCAATTGCTTTTGTTAGTAAACTGCTCTGCATAGTCATTCTTTGCAATAACACAAGAAATTAAAATTTAAGTTTAAAATCACAACATAAAAGTAATATATCGAAATTGAAATCGATTGAATCCTAAAAAAATGTTTTGTGATAATAATCTACCTAGCGTCGTTCTAAGTCTTATGAACATAAACAAGAGCTTGATTTTCTTCGTCTATAAGCTTGTACATACGCTGTTGAGGCACGTTGGCTACTGTTTTCTCTACCAGATGAATTTTTATTCTTGTCATTTCGAATTGCTGCAGGCATTCCTAAAACAGAATAAGAAAAAATATTAATTGAAACACGTTTAAACAATCTAGAATTCTAGAATATGTATAATGAGAAAATTAAAGTCGCCATTGTACACCGTTTTCTTAATTCAAATGTGTTCAAATATTCTAATATTCTGATAACTTGCCTTTAATGAGAATGTTTGTGATGCTTTTGCAATAAAAAAATGATTTGTGTATGTGCAAGTACATTATTCACATCATTTTTTAAGTTATACTCTTATTATCATTGTCTTTGGTAGTATATTGTATATTTAATATGCTATCGATAACTAAGTCCATATTGATTAAGAAAATAAAAATGTATTAACTTTTAATAGCTATTATACTGAAGTTGAATTTGATGGAGTCTGTGGTTGATTAACTTAATCACTAAGGTTGATATATAACCCCTTTCCACATTAACTTTTGTAATTCTGTATACGCATTTCGACAACTAGGTTGTCATCATCAGCAGATAATTGCATAGTGTCGCACCTGGTAAACCACGGCGAAAAATACCTGTACGAAAACAAACTCCGTACGCGATCCGCACGGTTGAGAACCAATATGTACACTTGTTTTCGTACAGGTATTTTTCGCCGTGGTTTACCAGGTGCACTTTGCAATTATCTGCTGATGATGACAACTTAGTTGTCGAAATGCGTATACAGAATTACAAAAGTTAATGTAGAAAGGGGTTTTATATCAACTTTAGTGATTAAGCTATCATACTGCTAAAATAAATATGTTAATATGAGAGTGTATGGGCAGTACAAATTATCTGTCTACACCACCTCCTTTATTAAAAAAATTATGTTTTCAGAAGTTGCTTCAACAATGTTGTGAACGTATGTTAAGAAAACAGACAGAACATTTTCACCTGACCTACTTAAAAAGGTAGTTTTTATGTAGCTGAAATTGTCAGACGAGAATTAGATGGTCACGAAGTTCTGCTTTTGATGCGATCCTTTATTCTCGTTTATTCTTTCAAAGAAAAAGGTCTCATTTGTGTTCTGATTCCATTAACACAAGTAACTAAAAACACTCGTACTAGAGCCGTAAATATGTTGCACCATAACTTTAATTTAAGTGAATACGGTTTACGTTATGATATAAACAACACCAATTATTTTATTTTAATGATTATATGTATATAAAATATCATTTAATATGTATTTCTACTGGGCTATTTTTACGTTAAATGTGCTCTTTCTGATATGTTTTAACGCATCATTGGAATTTCTAAAAGTTTAGTCACTAGTTCAATTGTCAACAACTGGTAATATAGTGTTTTTCATTTGAAATTGCACGAAGAAAACAATTGTAGTAAAAGTGAAGATCTCAGGTCACGTCCACATATACCTAGACCATGGGGTAACTTTGGACAAAGGACAATAATTATTTACTTAACTCTGTTTTCCCATCGGTTTAAAATGATAGATTTTTTTTTAAATGCATTGCTAGAAAACCTATTTAGTTATCTACCAATGAGTTCCAAAGCTTACTAGTCCACTATCCTTTCCTACTTCAGAAATACGTACATGTATTCACATTGCTATCCTGTCTAACACTAATGCAGAGTGTGCTAAAGGAATTGCAGTCTTTTTTAATTTCTCCAACTTTGTTAATGAAGAGGATAACAATGATTATTTAGTTAACGAAAATAGCGACACCATTTTGATTAATTATTTGATATTGATTTTATGTTAAGATATTGCAATTAATTATCCATCGCTATGTATTCCCCATATTATCTGCATCTAAGTATTTTAAAATTATAAAGCAGGCTTTTTGTCCATATATTAAAAGCACACTATTTTAAAAGCAGTGATCCTAGTGATTCTAATTGCTCACTAGAATCACAAAAAATTTTCTGAAAGCTGGTAAAATGCCATGTTTTTTGACAAATATTATAACAACCAATTTCTAAGGTATAATGAAAGTAACTTAGTAAATATATTTTCCTAATTCATGACTAATACAGAAAGTGTAAGCATGTGTGAAAAATTAAAGAAATAATAAAAGGCCGGCCTTTGCGATGTATCATGTTGTTAAAGACAATTAATTAAGCTTAAATGGCTAAATTCAAATCTATAGTTTTTCCTTTAATCAGAAACTCGAAATGCGCCTCAGAAATGTTTAACAATTAATTAATTAATAACTAATTATTCTTATACATTGTTTTCAAGAAAAGTGTTGGCCTCATGTTTTATAATACCAAGACTAACTGAATTATCTATCAAATGAAATGTTAAGCCTCCTGAATTGTATTAATTTATTCAAAAGTTACTTGCACTCAGTAACGAACTTGAAATGTGTATATATTCATGAAAATAAGTGTGACTATAATTTTCTAGGTAAATATAATAATGACTAACCACGAGGATCCCGCTTTTGCAAAGATTTCTTTTTGGATTCCGATGGTTTTGATTTTTCTGTTTTATCTCGTGTTGCAGTTCTTTCGGCAGTGCTTCTTATTGTTGAGACGGCAGTTTTATGACGTATCTCGGGTAGTCCGACCGCAGGAACTCTGAAATTTTACACACATTGTATTGTGCATTTCGAAAAGTATTTTTTAAAATTCGTGTTCGAATTGAAGTGTTTGAAAAATAAATTTAAAATATGCAACAAATCAACTTACGAATAACAAATAATATTAAGCGAGAATAGCAATTACAAAAATATTTAATTTTTTAGAAGGCGTAGTTTTTATATTTAAAGTCCATTAAAGAAAGAAAGAGAGATCCATGGTAATAAATATTTTGAAAGTTTTCTTTTATGTAGAAATAGTGTGCAGTATCGTGCGATATTTGTGATTACAAGAGAAATTTGTGTTACGAATTTACTTACTTAGATTTTTTTTGTTTTAAAGGATTCGAGATCAGTACCAGTGAAATATACATTGCAATGTATTATAAATTCGACTTTGAAGATAGTGTGGACGCCGCAATTCGTAGAGTTTATGCTGAAGTCAAAGCTTAAGAGGGCAATTATCCAGTAAAGGATTAATTTTTTGTAGAAAATTGTCACTTGTTTGGAGTTTTATTGTACATATGTAACAACATTTGGTTTTGATCAAATTTACACAATTATGCAATAGTCTATTTATTTTTTAGAAAACAATATTTTACTCCTATTGTGTGTTACTTTTTTACTCTCCAAAATTCTCTGAGCAATTGATCTTTGAGTTGCAAATATGTAATAAAAATATGATATTTGATAGAATGATATATGTATGTATAAGGTACATTAAACTATTGTAACTTCCTTGACCATGTTCTTAAAAAATTTATACTCACTTTCGACATGAATCTTTCTAGATTCACGATCTACTAAATATAAAACAACTTTATACACACCTGCTATCGAGTTTATTTTTGGTGGAAGAATTTTCTCGTTTGTTAGGGACATTTTCAGACTTCGTTTTCCCGTCCGAACTTCTATTTGTGGTCACTGAATGTGTAGATTTACTTTTTCTAACTAATCGAGGTTTACGTAACGGAACTTCTACAACTACCGGTAAATCTTCAGAAGAACTTCCATGCGATTGTAATAATGCTTCCCTACTGCTCGCTCTTTGTAGCCTTCTTGCCTTTACATTTGCTTTAGCTGCATTATTATCGGTGTTTGCAATTTTACGAGTAACTTTCTTTTGTTCAACACTTGACGTGGAGGCTGATAATTTATGTCCGGACGATATAGAAGCTTTCCTTATTTCTTTATTAACACTTTCTATGGATGAATTAGAAGATGTCACTCTTGTTTTAGTCTTCGTACTGTTGCCTTTATTTTGCGAAGAATGGGTGTTGTTAATCTTAGTACTTTGCTTCCAAGATTTCGTTTCCGATATTGTGTCCAATGGTTTCCGTAAATGGTGATTTCTATTATTTTCACTGTCTTCATCGGTATATCCATTGACCGCTTGCAAAATTTGATCGGCGGCCCTAGTCAATTCCTCTAGTATACTGCTATCGAATTCGCGTTTATCTCTTGTTAACATTGACATTTGCTTTTTCCTTACGGATTCAACATTTTCGTACATCGCTTCTTCGGTGTCTCTATCACACACTCTATTATCCTTATTACTTTGTATAAACTGTAGTAAATCAGGTTTCTCTGATAATTTAATTTGTTTAACCTGTTTTTTGGTTGTTTGCGGCGAAACTGGAACTCCAAAGTATGCCATTTCCGATTTTTTAGGTTGTCTCAGTACTTCTGTACCAGGAGATCTATTTCTAACTTTTTGTTGAGTGAGATTTTGTGCTGATTTTTTATTCGTTTGTCTATCTAGAGAGTCCAGTTTCTTGAAAGTTTTGTCTGACGAAGACGGTGTCTTCAAATTTGTTAAGAATTCCTCTTTAAGACTACTACTATCACAGAGTGTTTGCTTTTGTAGTGTACTTTTACCGACTAATGCAGGACTAGATAACTTATCAACAACATCGAATTTAGTTCCACTATCACTTGATGATGGAAACGCTTTATGTAACACGATCGGTGATAAATGATTTGCTTCTTTAACGTTGCTCCTTTTGTGGAAGACGTGGTTTTGATTTTCTCGAATTCCTCTCTTTTCGAAACTGGTCTTCGTTAACATAAGCTTCGCTTTGGTATCTACTACGCTTTGCATGCGATCCAAATCTGTAATAACGTTAAAAATTGTGGATATAGTGAAAATCGTAACCAAAATATTCAATAATAGGAACAACCTATTTTTGGCCTAATAGATCCACCTAGTATGTCTAGTATCTTTTACTGTAATCACAAAATAAGAACTACGATCTCCTCTTAAGAATTTCAGGTGCAGTTGACAGTTATAAGTGGAAACAACATTTTGTAAGTTATATACGAAATATTTAAAAGAAATGTTTTATTAATGTATGTGATTGAATGTAATTAATTATATTATATTACGTTTCAATTTAGATTGGTATTGGTATGAAGATAAAAACCATTGCTATAATAATAAACACAGAAAGAATTACGAAACATATATATATATATATATATATATATATATATATATATATATATATAGTAAAGTCGGCATATATGGAATAGTCGGGTAATATGGTATAGTCGAATATTATTAAAACAGGTAGCTGCATCTCTTAGACGGTAGTATGGTTAACATGCCCTGTAGTAAAATTGATTGCAACCATAGATATAATTCGCCTTTACATTTCTGTATCACTGCAAAATGCAAGGTTATGTTTTTCACATGTTTGAAGTTTCGGTACGCTGTCAGTGAAAATCGATTTGTGACCAAGTTTATTGAAGCGAAATTCGTTTTAAAAGAGGATGAGTTTGGATACGTATAAGATAGTTAATTTGTTGATAATTTAGTCCAATATTTTTCTTGGAAACAAAATTAGCACTTAGTTTGTTTACATTTACGGAGGCGGCTAATATGGACTATTCCATATTTCACGCATATTTGCGCTATTCCATATTACCCGCTATTTGTAAACTGAACTCTGATAATTTTTTACAGAAGTAGGAGCAATTACATCTGCCGAAAGAGGCTCTCTTATAACCGTAGTTATGTGCATGAACGCTGCCGGTAACTTTGTGCCACCTAAGATCATTTTTCCTCGCAAAAAGGCGAGCGATCAGCTAAAAAAGGGTGCACCTGCAGGATCGCTGTTTGCTTTTCACCCATCTGGGTGGATTCAAACTGATTTATTTACGAAATGGTTTGACCATTTCATAGAAACAACTAAACCTTCATCATCAAGTCCAATATTGCTTATTTTGGATGGTCATCATACCCATACGAGGAACCTAGATGTAATAATCAAAGCCAAGAAGAACTTTGTAACCATTTTATGCCTACCACCACACACGACGCATAAAATGCAACCCCTTGATAAGACCGTCATGGGTGCCTTGAAAACCTTTTATAACGAAGAAGTGAGAATTTTCATGCGAACCGAAAATCGTGCTGTAACGCATTTTGATGTCTGCCAGTTATTACGTAGAGCCTACCTTAAAGTTCAATCTGGGGAAAGAGCTGTCAAGGGGTTTAGTGCAACTGGGATTTATCCCGTAAGAAGAAACATTTTCACGGACGAAGACTTTGCAAGCGAAATGTAAAAGCACAATGCTAATGTGTCAGGGATTACTCAACTTACAGATATGGAAAATATTGATTCTACTAATGTCCATCCTAGTGACATAGTTCCAGTCCCAACATTAGTAAAGAAGACGGGAACTCGTGGAAGAAAATGTGGGCGCTCTAAAATAATTACGACGACACCGAACAAGGCAGAATTAGAAGCCTCCATAAATCTATCACGAGAAAAAGTTACTCGAAGAATAGATGATGAAGCTGGACCTGTTGGATTACAAACCAAGAAACGTAAATTCACTAAAAAATGTGTCTCCTCCTCTAGTTCTTCTGAATCCCAGTCTGAAACTTCAGTTAATGATTTATCTGATGAAGATCCTTCGCTAAGCTGTATTACTACCAAAAAGCCAGACAAGATCGATGCAACATGTATTTTCTGTCAAGAAAAATATTCCATGAGCAAAAGTAAGGAAATGTGGATTCAGTGCGTCATCTGCGAAGAATGGGCCCACGAAGCATGTAGCAGTTTAGAATCAGATGTTTTTGTTTGTGATTTTTGTAAGTAGATATCTACAAAGTATCTACCTTTGTCTGCTTGATGTCAACCTACAATAGAATTATTGTAATAAAGTGTTTTGCACATATTAGCTCTATTCCATATTACCCTATATGCCTATTCCATATTAGCCGCCATCTTTAATCTCCGAAAAAAAACACACTTTTTTTACACTTTTTTTCCATATTTCCGAATATGATTTTAATTCGAATTTGGTAAGTCCCAATAACAGAAAATACTTAGAATAATTTACTCTTAAGATATTATAGCCTTAAACACTTTAATTCTCAATTTATGGCTCTATAAATAATCGCTATTCCATATATGCCGACTTTACTCTATAAATATGACGATTCGCTCCCATGTCGACCTGTTAATGCGATCACTTCAGGTGCTGTTAGAAAACATATTGTTTGTAATGGAGTATGCAAGATTGAAGAAATAATTACAAAATTATGAATTTAAAAAATCATGGTTTTTATTATAATTCTACATGAATATCTTAAAATTACAAATTTTAGGACAAAGTTACTTCCAGCAATGCTTTCGCTATTCCGAATGTACTCGAGTAGATATATAAAGAATTTTGGGTGATTTGTGAAAGTGAACCAGATTTAATTGTCAACCGACTTGTGCTACCAGGGATAAATCGTGGGCTTCCCATTTTAAATTAAAAAAAGAATATATTAATTTTTCTAATAAATGGAATACAAAAAAGGTCCTTTGTACTGCAAATACTATCTTTTTTGTAAACACATAAAACTAATTTATAGATTTTGACTGAACAACTTTTTTACAAACTTAAAAATTATAAACGATCTTGTATATATTAAACATTTGCAGGAAGTATTGGAAAAACATACACCAACGCCTATGACTTAGAAATAAAGATATAAAAAAATGCTAACAGTCAAATGGATCTTGCGCATAGTTTTGCAAAAATTTCAAACTATTATATAATTTCAGACACAATGAAGATAAAAACAATAAATAGAGATTAAATAGAACGTTGCAGTACAAGAAGAAAATATCCGGAAAACTGATATATTTGCCCATAAGACCTTTGCAAGGCGCTGGTATGACGCTCATGCTTCACCTACAAAATTTCCCACTTCGTATAACATACAGACAATAACATTTTTCGATACAATGTAGGCCTATTTAAACTAGTATTTGTAACACATTTCCTTACACTTATCAAAGATAACAAAATCAATTTCATAGTTCGCATGAAAAGTAATTAACAAGTATAGTTTTTGTGCCTGAAAAGCAAAAGATTATGGAACCTGATCTCATTTAGGATTAACATTTATAGTGAAATTCCTCAAGTAATTTTCATTCATTATCAGTTTGTTTAAACATAGAAATTGTAATATTTAAGCAATTTATAAAATTAATAAACTGAAATGTGTTAAATCTATAACATTATTGGTTTTATTGCTAATCCGATTGTCCAATACCGGCGAATTGAATTTTAAACTGTTGTCTAATCTTCGAAAATTTATTAAACGTTTATTAAAATATTATTAATATTTGTTATTTGAATGGCCATAAGTTCCTTTAAAATAATTAAATCATTACACATAATAAACACGCTGTTATCATCATTATTCCACATAAGAAATTTTAATTTTACATTTTTAATTGACTTCGTATTAATGAAAAGTACAATGATTCGAAGACGAGGTTTTAGATATTTTGTGTAAACGTAAAAGAAAGGACGGTATCAAAAATAAATGATTAGTAAACACCCACGCAGAACATGAGGTAAATAATTGGAAAACGTGACAAACGACATTAAGATTTAAGATTACTTGGGGTTGCCATTAAGTCTATTCCACTGCGTTCTTTTCAGATCTATTGTGATCCTTGGAGTCTCTTGGCTTCTTGACATATGCTTGTCAAATTTTTATAAAGTGAGAAGTTGACCCTCACAGCTAGACTCTGGCACATTCTATGAACTGCATAAAATCATGACTTCTATGAGGCAACGAGTAACATAAAAGTACATAACAAACAAAATATTCGCATGTAAAGTATTGCAATAATGCTATAAATTTAACTATAATGTTCAGTTGTTCTATAATCAACGAAACGATACTGAGTTTGTATACATTTGCACCAAAATGACATCTCTACGAAAACGTAATGAAATGATCTCAACCTAATCAAGGAAAGTCAGTGTCATTTCCAAAGTATTTAGTTTTCTACATAGTCTTCTATCAATTACGCATCTGTACGAGTAGTCCAGCGTGCTAAAGATTCTTTATACTTTCCGTTTAATATTAGGTGCGCAACTAAGTTCTCGCTGTTTTTTTGATGAAAATGCAACTTTATTGTGAAAAAATGTTTACAAATGAATCATTCAAAATATTTCCCATCGCTAACGACAACTTTTTCCCATCTTTATCGAGCACGAATACCGTCACGGTAGAAATGTTCGTCTTTTGAGGCTATCCACGAATCAAGACATTTTGAGATGTCTTCATATGAGCAGAACTGCTGATTAGCGAGACCATGTGCCATCGAACGGAACAAGTAATAATAGGAAGGCGCAATATCTGGGGAATATGGCGGGCGGGGTAGGACCTCCCATTTGAGCGTTTCTAAGTAGGTTTTAACGGGATTGGCAACGTGAGGCCGAGCGTTGTCATGCTGTAGAATCACTTTTTCGTGCCTCTGCTCGTATTGTGGCCGCTTTTCGCGCAGTGCACGGCAAAATCGCATCAACTGAGTTCGATACCGTTCCCCAGTGATGATTTCGTTCGGTTTCAATAGCTCATAATAACACTGCCCTGGTCCTACCAAATACACAGCAAAACCTTCGCAGCGTGAATATTCGGCCGAACCGACGACGTAGAAGCATGACCGGGTAGTCATCATGATTTTGTTCTCTTTGGGTTGCTGTAATGAATCCATTTTTCATCACCCGTAACGATGCGATGAAGAAAACCCTTCCTTCGTTACCGCTGGAGCAATTGTTCACTGGCGAAAAAACGATGCTCAACGTCTCTTGGCTTCAAATCAAAAGCAACACAAGTTCCTTGTTTTTGAATCATTCCCAACGCATGCAATCGCTGGGAAATGGCTTGGCGGGTAACTCCTAATGCTGAAGCAAGTTCTTTTTGCGTTTTCCTCATTGAGCAATGCCTCCAATTCAGCGTCTTCGAAGATTTTTGGACTTCCTTCACGCAAACGGTCGTCAACATCGAAATCACCGTCTTTGAAGCGACGGAACCAATCACAGCAGGTTGCTTTATTTTGAGCAGCATCTCCGTAAACTTTTTGCAGTTCTCGATGCGCTTCAGCCGCCGTTTTCTTCGAATGAAAGAAGAAAAGCAACACTTCCCGCAAATGACGATTATTTGGCACAAAATCAGATATTTTCACACAACCAAAGGTACATGACGCAAAAACAAAATCACTAATGTGTCAAAGCGGTTTGTTTACCATATATCTAAGCTTGGTCCATGACACAATCAACCAGCACTTACTGCTGGAGCCATCTCTTGAAAAGCAGCGAGAACTTAGTTGTGCACCTAATAATAAAATCGCTCGAGGTCCTAAAAATAGCTAGGTCTTTCAAAAGGCATATTTTTCAAATTAAGAGATAAGAACTTAATTACGGTGAGCAAGGTGGATTTGAGAGCAATTCATAACATAAAACAATCATTTTGTTTGTGTAAACAATGATAATACAGTGTCGTGTTGAACACATCTTTGTTCAATTGTTTATACTCTCCTGCGATGGTTCTCCTTTTTTCAAGAGGTGGGTAATGATGAATAGATGGATTACAGAAAAGCTCCAAGCACAGATTTGAAACGTAAAGCCTTCGTTTTTCGTCGACTGTTAGAAATCACGATACCTATCTGACTAATAACCTTTTTATATGTAAATGCTTATATAAAATATATCTTATTCCTTATGTTCATCTTGTATAAGTAAACTTTAACGATTCATAAGAAAGTATGGAAAATATGATTTAGGCGAATGCTGTTAAGTAGTTTTATCTCTTTGTCATAATCTCTAATAAATTGGAGAGAACATATTAAATATTTGTTTATTTTTTAATTAAATATCTATTAAGTTCAGTTTTCAACTTATGTTGAATTATTTAGACTACTCTCTGACTCTCTTCCCTTGTTATAAATTATGTCTCTATTTTATATTATACAGTGGATGGTCATTGAATTAGGATCACTACAAGAATTTTTAAGTTTCTGAGAATAATTTTCGAATTGAACTGGCAAATACATATAATATTTATTTCTCGGTACTTACTGAATTTGTTTTATATATATATATATATATATATATATATATATATATATACATATATTTGTTATAATGATATTAGTTTATCTCTGACCTTCTTCGAATAATAATTACATCCAGTGATATTAAAATAAACTTTATTGCGCGTTGCTTTAAATATATTTTGGTGTTTTGCTTTTGTTTTGGAATTACAATTTCTTTGTAATTTAATTCCAACATGGGTAAAACAAGTAACATATCACAGTGTCCTCTTCGAAACAGGAATATATTCGCAATGTGAAATAGCACAAAAAAATGTTTCTTATCAAACTGTAATAAAAATTGCGAAATTAATCAAAGAAAATATTCCCTGCACTTCTACACATTTGGAGAAAATTGTCCCAAAAAAAGCAAAAACTACAGTCCGTGGCAATTGTCTGATTATCAAAAGCTAAGGAAAGCAGACATAAGTTACTTAAGTTGGTCATCAAAACTTGAGGAAGAAGGGCTTAAACATATCAAGACCAATAGTTCGAAAGCGTTTGTACGAAGCCAGAGTGAAGTATAGGTGTCCGGTGAAAAAAAAACAAATTGTCGGAAATGATGAAGAAAGTACGGTGGAAAAACCCACTTTTACGTATTTATTAAAATTGTTACAAAATTTCAGTTTTAACTTTTTCATAGGTCATCTATAATTTAATCACCGAAAGTTGACATATAACCCCTTTCCACAGTAATTTTCGTATTCTGTATACGTATTTCGACAAATCATCAGCAGATAATTATATATATTATAACAGTGTCGCACCTGGAAAATTACGGCAAATGCCATATACGATCTGTACCGTCGAAAGCCAAAACGCACACTGTATATTCATTTCACATAATTTTCAAGAAAATTATATTCTAGTCTAAAACTAACCTAACATAAGGTACCTGCATGCATTTACAACACTCTCTCTTGTCTATTATACATATAACAGGTCAAAGAGAGATAAATTAAGCGTAGGCCCCAAGTCAGTGTTCAACACATGGCCTTTATTACTCAAAATGGACATGCTTTCATACGAATCTAATTCGCGATAATTATACACATTCTTTATCAAATGCAAACAATCCGCGGTTACACTATGATTATTTTCCAACACAAGTTTTCCTAAACATGATTGTTCTGGCTGATTGTATTTAATGTGCGCAAATATTCTTTTACCGGGTTTTTACCGATCGTTTTGTTTAGCCGATGTACTGCAATCCAGACATTTAATTCTGGAAGTTCCCGATTTTTTTTATTCTGGACTTTGTCTTTTGCAATTCCTAAAAAGGATTTGATGGAGTTAGTGAACCGAAATGTAATTTAAAAATGTGCTCTTTAAAAACACTATTCAAGTTTTTCGTCAAAGGGTGAAAAGGTAAACATATACATAAATTGATGGTTTCGTTTGCTTTGAGGTGACAGACATGTGGTATCCCGAATTGTCTTTCTTATGTTAGCTTTCCTAATTAATCCATTAATTATATCCGAATCAAAACCATTGTATCTCGCAATATTATTAATAAATTTCAACTCCTTTTCGTATCTTACTTTTGTTAGTGGGAAATTAAGCAAACGATTAATAAAAAAACTGAAAGAAGCCATCTTTTATTACATGCTATGATTTGAGTCCGCCATGATGAATCTATTGACATTCATTTCTTTTCGGAAAATATTAATTTCTATTTTAAGATTATTCTTAATTACTAGGGTGTCCAAAAAAGCAAAGTGTCATTGTTTTCTTTTTCTACCGTAAATTTTAATCAAGAATTTGAAATTTAATTGCTTGAGGAAATCGTCTAAGTTACATTTATGTCTATTAAAAATCTCGAAAATGTCATCTACATACCTGATCCAAATTCTTAGAAAATATTTAGCTTTATGTTTAAATTCAACTTTAAGTTACCCATGAATAAGTCCGCTATAAATCGTGAAAGACAATTGCCCATTGCAGTTCCCTGTTTTTGTTCATAGAACTTACCTTCGAATTGAAAACAGTTTTGAGACATGCAAAGGGTTGTTAATCGCATATATTCCTTTATTTTTTCTGGTTCAATCTTATTTTTATAAGGAAATTCTTCTAAATATTTTAAAGTTTCTGGTATCGGTACCGAAGGAAACAATGACGTTACGTCGAATGAAACTAAAATTTTCCCGTCTTCTAATTTACAATCTTTAATCCTTTGAATAAATTCTACTGTATTAGTAACTGACAGGTTTTCAAGTTTTTCGGGCAAATTTTTGTATTCATTCATTAACCACTTTGAAATGAAGTAAGTAGATGAGTTGATCCCTGAGACAATTGGTTTTATTGAGTTGCCTGGTTTATGTATTTTAAGCAAACAATAGAGTCCAGGGATCGATGGATTATTCACACTTAATCTACAATTCTTGTTCGAGGTTATTAACTTTGGGCAATTTTTTAACGCGTCTTTTGTGTCTCAAATCATCTTTGGTAATGGATTTTTCGTATATTTAACACATGGACCTTCTAAATTTAAGTTTTTCACTCGTTGAAAATAATCCCTTTTGTCCAAAATTACTAACTTGTTCCCTATATCTGCTTTTAGATAAAAGCAGATGAAGACCGTTAATCGAGTTCTATTTATGGTTAACTAACTTTTGTTTGTGTTGTTGAAAGTTCTATTTAATTTTGATCTTACAAACCTCTCTAATGAAATTTTTTGAACTTGGTTCTAAATTCTTAATAGCCGTTTCAATGCTTGCGATTATCGATAGTTCATCTCCCTTTGACCTCTTATACGATAGACAAGGAAGGGTGCTGTAAGCGCATGCAGGTATCTTGTTTTAGGATAGTTTAAGACTAGAATACAATTTTATTTAAAATTATATGAAACGAATATACAGTGTGCCTTTTGGCCTTCGACGGTACAGATCGTGTACAGAATTTGTTTCGTGCGGGTTCTTGTCATAGTTTTCCAGGTGCGACACTGCCTAATTATCTGCTGATGATGACAACTTAGTTGTCGAAATACGTATATAGAATACGAAAACTAATGTGGAAAGGGATTATATATCAACTTTCCTTAAGTGATTAAGTTAATCAACCACGGGCTCCATCAAAATTACCGTCATCTTTAGTGACGAATCAAAAATTGAGGCATTAACAGAACGTGCTTAATACGTGAGAAGACCACCATCTGAACGTTTCAAAGAAGAAAGTATTGCAAAAACATCCCCCTTCCGTAATGACATGATGATATGTCTCATTAGATTGGCCTAGATGCTATGCTTCCGACGTTGAAAATGTATTTATATTCTAATTCGAAAATAATATTAATGCTCTTTATTTTTAATTATCGACTAATTAACTAACAATTTTTTCCAACAAAAGCGATGCCATTACATTTATCGACAACATAAAATGGAAAATCATGAATTCGAATACATTTCCAGGAAAATTTTAAAACTAACGTCCGTTTCAAATTTCTTAAATTTTTAAAACATAATCCGTTTCATTATTATTCGGTGATTAAAAGTAGGAAGACGATAATATTAATAAATCTACTTCACATCGACAAAAGCTTATATACTAATATCTACTAATTTTATTTTTGTTGCCAAATTAGTAATTTATTAACTGACTGGAATGATGCCAGAATATGTAAAAACTTCAATGTTTGATCTGACTCGAAGATTTCCGCGGTCGTTATCCATACTTTGTTCGACTTGGTTTTCGGACTAGAACCGTATCTTCGATAATTCTGGTACTGACGTTTTCTCACCACTGCTACTGCTTTCAGCCTCAGTGCAACAACGAAAGCAGTTAAACCCTGAAGATATCTCGTACAAGTGGTGACGAAACGTTGGTACCAGAATGATCGAAGAAACGGGTATAGTTCGGAAGCCAAGGTTGAAGACACCAATGTTTGATTTCAGTACCCATTTTATCTCTCAATATAAATATATCAAGTAGTACAAAATTACTTACCCATTAGCTTATGAATATCATAACAGTAAAGTGACCATCATGTTTGTTAAGTTTCTTTTATACATGATATAAATATAAGACTTAGATACGAGGCTTGCTGCAAATTTGAGGTGTCTAGTGCTATCAATGGTGCTAATGATATTTGACATTTTTTTAAGTTAGACGTAGTGGACAGAATCCAAAAACATAAATTCATGCCAGAACATGTAAAAATTGATGAACAGTGAGAATGAATAATTTAAATAGAGAATCTAAACTTATGCCCAAAAAAGAATTATGAAAATGAATTCGAGGGAATTCTCAAAAAAATCCTTAAGGGGAAAGATCGCCAATTCTGATCTACATTACAGTGAAAGTACTTCAAAAAAAATAATTGCTTCGTTTTCAGTTTTATAATGGCTTCGGTGGTTTAAAGACGCTTAATGATTAATTGCATCCAACAATTTGCTTGCCAAAAGTTATCTCTGAAATTAATAAAAATAATAGAAGGTGAACATCATAATATTGTAACTCTTCACATAGCAGCACTTAATCGATTACTCTTTTTATTGTTGTTTCTTTTTTTCTAACACTTTCCTAAAATATTTGCAGTAACCCTCGTATATGTTTTGTTTAGAATGTTATACATCAATTAACAATTTTCTTTTTCTTTTTTAATTAAATTACCTTTTTCTAACTGTGCATGCAAATCATTCCTTTCATGCTTCGCAGATTTCGCCACGACCTTTTTGTATTGGGATAGATTTTTGAATGCACTTACTCGACTCCAACTACCGGAAACCACACTACTGCATTCTTCATCGAAATAATCCACATCGCGTGATTTACTCATCAAATTCTGTACCTCCTTGTCGGTCTCACTGCCGCTGTCCGCATCTTCATACAATTTCCTCAAGGCTTCTAATTGTTCAGGAATCTTCGGAAGCTTAAGATCTAAATCATTTTGGGCTTTTTGAGTGTTTGCCGCCAAGTTTTCAGTCTTTATGGTATTTAAAATTAGTGAAGTGGATTTAAAATTGCATAAAGGAGCCCTCGGGAATTTAACCGATTGAAAATTTAGTTCATCTTTTGAATTTTCATTAGTAGATGATGAAGGTGTGAGATCTATTGTTATTTTTGTGGTAGTAGTAGTGCTACTAGTGTTTCGATTCATGGTTGTCTTTGAACAAACAGTGTGTTTAGAATTGGTGTCATCTCTGCCAATACGAACCACTAACCCTTTGTTTAAAAACTGTTTCCTTACATCTGAAATTTGTTTAGATTTGTTTATTATTTGAAAGAGAGTGTTACGTAAATCAAACTGATAGGGCAGTAGTGGTAGTAGCGTTCTTTATAATTGTTTATGTTAATGCTAGTAGAAATAAAATACATATTATACACAGAAATATCAAATACTACAAGAGATGCATGCACAATAGAATAAGGCAAGATATTCACTTTAATAGAAAAATATTAATTTACGCTAAACTTTTAATGTCTTTTAATTACACAACGATATGAATGGAACTATTTTAATTATCAACGCCAATAGTAAACAATTATAATTATAAATTCATGTACGAGTACAGACCTTCTCTTATGAGACTTCGAACGATTTTTCCGTGCTTCCAATGTGTAATATATTTTTATGTTTAATTTGAAAATTACTATAATGGGTGCAAATGTACAGCATTTGAAAAATTTGGACAAATGAAACCACTGAACGAATAAGCAGGTGATAAGTGTAACAAGTGTAATTTTTTTTCAGATGAAAAATATTTCAAGCTTTCCAGTACCACGATTTAAAGACAGAACAAAAATTTAACGCTGTCACCGGAGAGTTATAGATTTCGCGGCACGAAGAGTTATAGATTTCGTGGTATGGAGAGTTATTTCATATGAAGAGCAAGACGATTTAGTATTCATTAACAGAAAACTAATCACCAGGAGACCTTGTTAAGGAGTTTATATTAAAAATAATAAGAAAAATGCAAAGATCAGAATACGTTTTTCTGAAATGAAATGGAAAAATATAGAGTGGTTAAACATAGGTTTCAGCAAAAATATGTTGTCTCAGTTTCTAGATTTCAATATGAGAGAAAATATTTAGTAATAGCTGGTGAGATAAATTTATATATTTGAAACTGAAAAAAAAGATGAGCTAAAGGTGTGATAACGGCGACGTGGAACGAAATTCCTTTAAAAATATTAGAAAATTTGTTATGTCTACATAAAATGCCGACAATACAAAATTAAAGACTGAAAATAGAATATGTGTAATACATAAATTTCCTTTTCTAATCCATTTCATAAAAAATATGAAAGAAATTTTTAAGCGCATTAACGGTCACAGATTTTTTAACTTTTTCAAAAAGAAATGTGTATATATTCCTTTTAAGCATATAATTATATGCAATGCAAAACATATTACTTATCAGAGGCACGAAGAAACCTAAAAAATAATTATAGATTCAAAGTTCTATTAGAGAAAAGATAAATTTGCTGAAAATTGATAGTTACTGAAAATACATAAATACGCAAGACCCTCTATACAAATATGTCGCAAAGTGTAGATAATTTTCTCGATTAGAATCAATTATATGAATAGTACACATTTTGTTACATTTCATATCGAGATTAACATATACAATTTTCATAGATTTCAATGAACTTGCTAATCTTTAAATAGATTTCAAATATAATTTAACGTCAATTCGCCTTTGTTTTTAAAACGAAGCTCTTCTATTTTACACAAAAAAAATTAATCGAATAATCTTCATTCTTTAGACTAACTTACACTAGTGTCTATGTATAAGATGTGTCTGCGAATGAAAAATTTTTACCATTCGGCCTCTATTCTGAGCATATCGAAATTCCAAACTTTTACGCAACTCAATTTCCAGTTTTGAATGTTTGCAACGTTGACTAAATGTTTGTAGAATTACAAATCATTGGTTTGATAAATAATTGAAACTATGATAAATATCTTAATATTCACGTTTTACTCTATACGAAAGTATTTACTAAAGTCAAACTACATTTAGACCCAGTTCTACGCTCTCCATTTGAGAAAATATAGTCATATAAAGGCTCGATTTAGAATATTGTACTATGCCAAAATATCATGTGACATTGGACCGTATATATTGTAGTAATAAACATTGTTTAAACGCAAAACATATAGTTGTTAAACGAACAATTCCCCTTAGAAATATTACGGATACTGTCGAGCGCAAATTATGAATGTGCGACAATATCAGATGAATATGACAAAGAGATATGGCAGACATCCAACAACAAAAAGAATAAGCAAACACAACAGCTAATGTTCACCCATTACATTTATTAGTCGAGGTTGAAATTTAATCTAGTAACTGTTGTTAGAAAACCTTTTAATAGATCACGCACTGGTATTGGCAAATATAAGATTAGTATAAGGAAATAGCTGCATTTATCGACGGTGAATCCACTTTATGAAATATCAGGGGAGGATGAACCACTGAATGCTGATACACGTTCTGTAGCTTTTACGACATATAAAAAGGAGGGCTTGATTTTAACTAAATCAAGTTACTAAACTTTGAGTTTACGTTATTTAGTTATGGATGCATAGTTAGTTATCGTTTCTAAGAAGAGTAAAAAGGGGGAAAGTATGATAAATATAAAGAATACTAAAATAATGTAAGGTAGAGTTTGATACAAAGTTTGATAAAGTAAAATTATGCACGGTATTAGATTTGAAGTTGTGTTAAACTATTGAAATTTTCAATAAGATTTCGTATTTGTTTCTAGACAGTCAACGAATTCAATTATTCTATTTGCATCTAATATTAGAAACTTTCAACCCTATAACAATTTATTTAAAAATAAAACAGAAAATTCAGAATTCCGCTTGAAACGAAGAAGGCGATATTTGTTTCGAGTAAATTAAAAAACGTAATAAATATGCAACTATCCTCGTTAGATTACAGACGACTATGATTTACATATTTTAAATAGAAATATATTTAAAATTAAAAACTCTCACTATTTTATATCATCAAAAAAGTCAATTGGCAAAATATACTATATTAAGAACTTTCAATAGCAGTAACATTAGTGCTGCATCTATTTATTGTTTCTCATGAAAAATGTTAATTTTCAATAAAAAAATTGAATACATCTCGAAAATGCGATAGCTAGTTTTGATAACTTTTTTTTTAATTACGAACAGAGGAATTGCGATTACGATTAAAATATAACACAAATATTGTGAAGAAACACCTTCAAATAAGTAATTATGAGAAATGCAGAATCTTATTTTGGGTCCAAATAATATTCGCAAGTCGCATAGTACTAAAACAGTATGAACTAACTATAGAATGGAAAAAAATATTGAATGTACGAGGGAGCGTTTTTATATTCGCGGAATGAGCGGGTTGTAGAGAGGTGAGTAGGCGCATTGGGGGCGTGGCCTGTGCAGCGACTGATGATTAGTATAAATACGAAGTTTCATTGTTATTAGACAGTTAGCCTTTGAGCTATCGTCAACCAAGTAACATAATCAGGAGTGAAAAGTGAAATATGGAAAAAATCGAATATCGTGCCGTTATAAAGTTCCTTACCAGGCAAGGAAAATCAGTCGCGACCATAATGTATGAGATGTCATTAGTTTACGACGACTCTTGTCCAGGAAAAACCATGATGTACAAGTGGCATAGTTTATTTAAACAAGGAAGGGAATCTCTTGAAGACGACCCGAGGCCGGGCAGGAGCATTGAGGTGACCTAAAGAAGAAACAACTCGCAGAAATGGTTGGAGTATCCGATACAACAATTTTTAAAATCCTACACGATCATCTCGACATGTCTAAGGTCAGCGCAACATGGGTGACGAGAATGCTCACGCCGCCGCAAAAACATTTTTGGACCTCTGTAATGAAGACAAGGATGGTGTATTGAGTAGAATTGTTACTGGAGACGAAACTTGGGTTCATCATTATGAACCTGAGTCCAAACAAGACTCCATGCAGTAGCATAAAAAGGGCACAGCACCTCTCAAGAAATTTAAAGTGTCACAATCGGCTGGGAAACTCATGGCAACGGTATTTTGGGACTCGGAAGGAATATTGTTGATTGATTATAAAGATATAGGTGTTTCTATAACCGGAGAATATTACGCTTCAATATTAGAGCGACTAAAAGAAGCCATTAAAGAGAAAAGACGGGGAAAATTGACAAAAGGTGTTCTGCTTTTGCACGACAACGCGCCCGTCCACAAGAGCTGCGGGGTAAAAAAATTACTGCCGATGATGAAGTCAAGGAGGCAGTTTCGGCGTATTTTGCAGATAAAGAGAAATCATTTTTTTATGAGGGTATAAATAAATTAATTGAAAGATGTGAAAAATGTATCCGTCTTGCAGGTGAATATATTGAAAAAGAAAAATAATTTGGTTTTTTTATTTCCACCCCTTGTCCCCCATTACGCGAATATAAAAACGCTCCCTCGTACAATATCTTAGACTTGAATATCTCTTCGTCCCTCTTGTTATTTATACTAAAATGTAATAGGTTTTGTCAAATAATATTCATTATTCAATAAGTATTTCGTTTGTTTTAAATATTATCATTAATTATAGAATCGTCTTGGTAGCCTAGTTATAAATATTGGTATACAGCAGAATCTGGAAGAAGATTCCACAGTGTAGAGGATTAAGTAATCTTTATATAAAACGATATGTTAATCTAAAAGCAAACTATATCTACAAGCATGCATAACTACATATATCATTTCTACATAAATAAGAATTAAATACAATACATACCGTGAGAGGTTTCTTCTTTACGAGGCCCTGTAGGATGTGTATTACTTTGCTTATTATTTGCGATCACAGTAGCTTCGCCATTTCCAATATTAATTTTAGTCGAATAGCCTTTACTTTCCAATAATTGTTCATCTTGTGCATGTTTGATGCGATCAATAGACCAGGAAGATTTGCCAGTGTCGGGGCTTGGAGATATTATTCTAATGCTGTTCAACGAGTTTTGAATATTTTCAGGAGAGCTCTCCGAAGTTTTCGAGACTGGTCTTAAATTTTTTAGTAACTTTTGAAATTCTGATAATTCCGTATCATTTTTAGTATAGCCATCGTTAACATCAGAATCCCCGTTAATATCATTATTATTATCAAACATGGTATTTCTTACTGTAATTGTTGACCGCCATATAGGTACTTCGCTTTTAATCGGATTCAATTTTATGTCCCAAGGATTGGTTTCAAAAGTTTCAAAATTATCGAAATTATTAGATAAATAATTTTCACTGTCTCCCAGAATATAAGGTTTAGGTTTCGTCGGCTTATTCTTCAATATTCCCTTAGGTATTTCGGTTTCGGAATGTTCTTTTGTACCTTCTTCAAAATCATAATTCGTACTTGAATTAACAGTAACTAGCCCAATACGAATATTTTGTAAAGTGTCTTCGTCGTTATTAAAATCTTCCACGTTATTTTCATCGTTCGAAACATCGTCACCAAATTTGAACACTGGCAAACCGTTACTTCTAAACTCGTCTAGCATTAAGCCGGAATTTCTACGTCTCCTTCTAAAATTATTTGTGGGCGGAGGTTTCTCATCCGTTTCTACAATATTGACTTTACCAGATTCAGCTGTGAAGTGAACCTCCGTTTTGCAAAATTCTACTTTTTTGGGTTTTCGTCCATGGAACAAATTATCTTCTTCGTTGTTTAAATATAAATCACTAGAATTTACAGCTAAACTTGTTCTCCTATATTTAGGCTCTGTATTTTTGGTAACATATTTGGATTCATCGACTGCTATGGAATGTCTTTTTATGTCATCACCTTCCTTAAATCCTTTTTCAACCAAATTTCTGGCATTTTGAGAAACTATTGGTATACTTATGGTGGTACTTTCAATATCATTCCTTTTCCACTTTTGTTTTTCAAAATTACAATCGTAACTAAAACTAGTATTGCAGAACATGTCATTTTCATCAGCAAGATAACATTCCTTATGTTTCGGCAATTCTTCCAATGTATTTGTTGGTATTTCTGAAGATCGACATATGCCGCTGTCTGTTGAGGAATCCGTAGTTTTAATTTTTGATATACTATCATCGTGTTGATTATACATTCTTTCAAAACCATACGATTTTCTTCTATTGTACCAATCTTCGTTTCGGCAGGTCGAGTTATTGTTAAAATTTTTCGATCGAGATTCTAAACTTCCTGTACCATTCACTGACTTTTTAGAGAAGGAATTTTCCATGCCATAAATATATGATCTTACTTTTGAAGTAACCTTATTTTCTGTGGAACACGTTTTTGGAAGTTCTGTAACTATACCATCATCAATTTGTTCTTCATTATCTTGATCCATGCTTGTTTTGTATATATCACCGATGGGTGAACTTCTACGTCTTAAACGATCTCGCACTTCTTTTATAGATTCAACAGTTACGAATGAATTCTTTTTCGACTTCATTAACAATTCGTCTACTTTCTCCTCCACTTCCTCTGTATCTTTCTCAGATTTTTTAAATTTATTATGTTCGCTCAAACAAGGGTTTGTTATAGATTGGAGTATTTGATCTAAAGTTTCTAGATTTACATTATTACCTCGTAATGCTGTATTTAGCCTACGGCCCTTTTCTATGTCTTCACGTATTTTGCGCACACTACCATTATTCACTGGAAGATCAGTTGGTATACTGACAGTTTTATTTTGTTTTGGAAGTTGAAATGATCTTCTCAACTTTGATGTACGTCGCCAGTCCCTCAGTTTTTCAAGATCTTCGAGGTCTTCAATACTTTTCGTAGATTTTTCTGAAAGAACATTTATAATTTAGATTTTCAATATATTACAAAATATTTACGCAATATTGCACATTATTAAGTAAATCGTATCCTGCTATTAGCAAAACAACTAATATTGGTTAATACAAAAACATGAAAAAATATATTTTAGGAACGTTTATATTTTGTTAAATTGTCATAATACTAACAGAAAATATGCATATACACATTTTCAACAGAAATTATGCTCAATATTTTGCAATATTTGTCAAAAAAAGAAATTTATAATTTGAATGAAACAATTGGATTTTGTACTGTAGTACTAATCTGGTAACAAGTTTACCAACGAATGCGCACTATAATGAATGTAGTAATATGTAGAGAAATATCTCAATGATTAGATAAGCGCAAAACTCTAAAGTATGCTTCATAGTCGGCACTTCATGTACAGAAAATTCTGACAACAATCTTGTGGGGTGCATATAGATTGAATATTTTTTCTTACCCAGTGATAAAAACATTAACGAATAAGTATTCCCAATATGTTTAATAAATACAGAATATATTAAAAATACAATACTTGTCTTTCACTATTCAAGGTGTGTATTTTCGAAAAGTTATTTATCCTCAGAGTTACCTAGTTTTGGTTCAGTACTGAAATTAAGCGTAATATTATAACCAAAAATAATTTCCGAAGAAAAGATTAATTACGAAGAATAAATATTATTTAGATAAATTCAAACGTTTACGATTAATTAAGGAACAAATATCTACAGCTTGTGATAACTATTTGACTAATTCAGCGGAAAATAAAAATGGATCCTCCATGCTATGATCATACATAACTCAAAAGTGTGGTAATATCAGACTATCTTATGTACTGTACTTGTACTGTACAATAACGAAGAGCCGCGGAATATTGTAATTCCATTACCCCTCCATTTTCTCAAGTTTATGTGACTAGAATTCACTTCCTTGCAGTGGAAAATTTAGTTATTTTCCCTCGTTTCATCCTAATTTTGTAACGGAAGATTGTGTTTACTGTTATTTCACATTTAAGTAATAAATTGACTGCAAGAAATGATTACATACCAATAGTCCGCCGTGCTGCATTTACAGCCGACAACTATTCTTACTAATTTAAGCCGACAAGAATGTTTCTCTCTTTATGGAAGCCTGTTTGAATAATGTCTGTATATGAAAACGGTACCAACGACGAAATTCAAAATTATGGACCAACTTCTATAATTTCTAACTTTGTCAAAATTTACGAACAATTGCTGTATTATTGCATTTATTCCAATATATCTGCTTATTTATCTCTAATAAGTATGGGTTTATATCAGGCCGATCTATCATTGCCAACTTGAAAACAATTACTCAATGTATAAGTGTGCACCTTGACAGACGGGGCGAAATTGATACAACTTACTTAAATATCGTTTGTCACGCTGAAAATCACATCACATGGCTATATTTAGTAGTGTTCGTTGTTTAAAACATTTAAAAATACAAATTTACAACTCTCAGCTTTTTCATTAAAACGATAAAATTAAGAGAATAAAGTTTTGTGAAAGTATGCTTAATTTAATAAATGAAAATGACATTTTAAGTAGATTAGTTTTTACAGGTGATTCATTGCTTTCGTTAATATTGATTACATACTAGCGATCATAAACGAAATTTAATCAACACTCAATGTAACAAAAGAATCAATGTTTGGGCTGGAATAATTAAGAATGTCTTTATCAGCCCGCTCTTCATTAATGCGAATTTAAATACCAATAATTTTCCAGTACACCTCCAAATACATATATTTCATAAATATAAAATTTGAATGCTGACAGCACATGGTTTGAAATAGATGGTGCTCTACTGCATTCTAAGAGACCCGTTAAACGTTATCTTGACGAAGTAACTATTTCCAGGTCACTGGATATGGTCCAATAGCTTGGCCAATTCGCTCACACGACTTATCGAACATTCTTTCATTAATCTTATAGCTAAAATATATAAGTATGTTCAAATGAACAATGTAAAAGAATTAAGAAATCGTATGCTAATTGAATGAAATGAATAAAACACCAATTCCTTAAGATATATGGTTCAAGCATTTTATAATTATTTAGCATAATGTTTAGAATGTGGAGGAAGCCATTTCAACAATTTGTAGTAATTTTTTTATTAAATAAATAGTTTTGTTATGTTGTATTTTAATAACAGATAAATAATATTCAATGTAACCTAAAAACAAGTTTGTGTATGGTAGATTTACCTTTAAGTGAAATTTAGAATCGTTTACAATGAACAACCACTTCATAGCAAATAGTTCTTTTTACATATTTGGCAGCTTTTTTTAATGAACTACTTTATTAAACGTAAAATACAATTCATAAAATCAAGTTTTGATATTTTCTTGATTAGGAACAGTTTATTTATCAAGGGTTGCTTAAATTGGCCACAGTTCATTGACAGGTTTGTCTTTAGAAATAACATAGCAATATCTACATTTACTCTGTCAATTTTTATGATGCTGGCCAGTTTATAATTTATGTGCTATAATGTATAATTTAGCCTCACGCAGGACAGTGTCAAATGTTATGAAATGTTTATTTTAAAGCTACTATGGCGAATAGAAAATCTTTTAACTTGAGTAATAAATATTAAAGAAATAAATATTTAAAGTTTCATATAAAGTGTGAGAATGAGATTAAAAAACATATATAAATAACTTTATAAAAATAATTCAGTACTAATCAAATGAGTTTAATTAAAATTCTAATAATACAAAAATGATGCTTTGTCTTAAGGATTAGTCCTTATATTGAATTAACAAGTCATGCTTTTAGAATGAACAATTTTTGCCTAGCTATTATTATAAATAAATGACTATGTACTTATGTTAAGTTAATACAGAAAAATTACTATAAATAACTACAGATTCGTTGCAAAGATTTAATTTTTTTTAATAGATAATAATTATGCAACTGTGCAAAAGTCCAATTATAATATCAATCATCATAATCATTATTAATTTATTATGTTAATAAATACTTCCAATTAAAAAAATTAAATTTGTTTTTAATATGGAAAGCTTATTTCAAAATTTGACTTGTCAAAATTACGATGCTAATGTAAATATCTAATTAATTTCATAGGTCCAAGTTTTAACTGTGGGAAACTCATCTTTATGTGTTATTTTACTTCAGTAAAAGTTATCTCATTATAAAGGTGTTTGAAAAAGAATATACGTATTTCAAATTATTAAAACTTTAAGACATAGGAATATGAAACTTTACACACATATTTAGGAACCTCTCAAGTTCAGATTATAGATGTTCAATATGTCCTTCATCAGGGACACGAACAATACCACATCGATACTCAAATTCCTCCCATACTCGGGCAAGCATGTCCTCCGTCACTGATGTTATGGCAGTACGGATCCGGTTCTTCAACTCTTCCAGGTTCTGTGGGAGTGGTGGTTCATAAACGTTGTCTTGAATTATCACACTACACCAGCGGCGACAGCAGTTATGGGTGGCAATGACATTTATATTTCCTTCTGCAACTGCTGTCGTCGCTGGTGTAGTGTGATGATTCAAGATGGCTGCTGCTGA